>OU452221.1:17611188-17798688 GCA_911728455.2 Marthasterias glacialis
GGAAGCTGTGTAATATTGTTTATTTGCAAGTTAAGTCGAGGCTAGCAAGGTAGATTACGAGTTACTGGGGAGTTACAAGGGGAAAAGTTCCTCTCCAATCTGCGGTTTGACAGTTCCTGTACAAGAACAGAACAGAAAATAGACATAAAAAGAAGAAAATCGCATACTAAAAGGAGTTGAAGCTTTGGTCTATTAGCATATTTGGCTCAATTGAGGAAATTTAAAACACTAGTCCACATTACACATGTGTTTTCTGACCATTGCAGAACGAACTCAAAAGAATTTTGAGAAAATAGTAAGTGTACCCAACACAAAGTATAAGTGGGACTTGAATTGAAAGTTAGTTGTTAATCTCCATCAAAAACACTTCATTAAAGTCCTTTACACGCACCGGAAATTTTCTTTTTTAGTGTCTCAACATTCCAACTGCTGAACTTCTGAACTTACCTCCCAGACAGACGACTGCAGCAGTGTCTGTACTGTTACATTTCGGCTCATCCCAGCAACGCGACGGACAGTCGGTTATTTTAGTCTCGGAGCCATCACACATTAGCCCATGCATGAATCGGGGACCGCTCCCTTCACCGAAATCACCACCAGACTTAGCCTGCTCTGCCCCAGCAAAGCCCAGTTGCCTGCAGACCACCCCAGCATCAGTGATGTCCCAGTCGTTATCACAGATCGTGCCCCAATAACCATCTTGATAAATCTCTACACGTCCACTTGAGGTGACATTAGACCCACTTAGTCGAATGGTGTCTTTAAATTAAGAACAAATGACAAATATCACTCCACTTAAAAGAGATATCCTAGATTGTTTCTAAATCTAAAGTTACAAGTCAAATGAAAACCGTTAAAAAGAAACCAGAACAGTTATTAGACGAACATAAACTTATTTGGGATTTGTTGGTTCACATGTATTTTTACTAATGCTCAATACAACTTTGCAAAGATCGAAGAAGATGTGGAAATTCCTCACTTTCTTTGCATACTACTCCCGCTGTGCTGTTACACGGCTGAAATCCGTCACACACAAATGAACATTCAGAGAGGTAGGGCTCCGTTCCTTTGCAAGCAACGCGATCAATCACTGTGGGAAGTCGTGTTCCTCCGAAGAATGAGGCGTTCTTTGCCTCGCTTGCTTCAATGTAACCGAGTTGCCTGCATACGGTGGTCGCATCCTGGAAGTCCCAGTTTGTATCACAAACCGCACCCCATCCATCGTCATGGTAAATCTCTACTCGACCAGTAAGAGCGCTATCTCCTCCCGCCAATCGAACGATACCATCTTCATATAATAGCATAAAAGACCATAGGGATTATTTATTGTAGACAGAGACAATGCATTTACAAACGAAAAAATCCATGCAAACTGTGAACACTTAAACCGATAAGGGTTCTTATTGGAGCTATACTTGTTAACAATTTAATGATTTTCTTTGGAGATTACCTCGACACCCAAGCACTTCAAAGTCCATATATAAACAAGAACCACCCTGCCACGTGATTGGTAAAAGCCGTACAAATCTTGTCCTAAGCGTCACTGGAAAGTTGACAGTCACTTGTCGGCCAGAGTTGTCATTCCCATTGAACTGAAATGTTTAATGGAAGCACTGTTTAAAATACACAACACAAACCTATCGGACATTTTCCCCGATTACTCCAGGCCATAAAACCAGGAAACCTCCTTAAGTTCATAATTATATAGTCAAAGAGATGGGGGCATTTAGGCATCTTGTGAGGAACCCGAACAACAAGAAGTCAAGCAAAATACAAATTTCCGGGTTGAACTCCACTAGGGCTAAGACTCACCGTAGGTGACATTGATGTTATTGTAGGTCTATAAAATTTCAACCATAATAAAGTTTGAATTATTTCGATCAAATGATTTATCTTGATTTATGTTTTGTCATGTTGTCTTAATGGAAGACTTTAGACTCGCTAGGTGGCATTGTTCACGTAGTTCTGACAATAATGTACATTTCCGAGAACAATGGATTTCCTCGTAAGTCTGCTGCCACCTAGCGTCCCCCCAAAGTATCCCATTAGTATGTTTTTATGGAGTTTCGCAACTAGGCTCTCTCACCAGTAAAGTATTTCCGTCTGCATCGTTGAAATCCTTCCAGCTGGTAGATGATCCAGTATCGCTGTACTTCACACTGAAGGTTCTAACGTAGTAACTTGTGGAACCCTGTACAATTACTCCAGTAACAGCTGGACTGGGTAATCCCAAGTCAACTTGAATCCACGAGTTCGTGGCCGGGTTTGGTCGCCACCATCTGTTGTTATCTGTGTAAAGTGATGTTTATTACACTGACATATATTTGTCCATTATTTGGATTAAAAGTGTTCCCATTCCTATAAGTTTATTTGAAACACTCTGTTCAAACTTGACCTCCAATGGTTGATTATGTATTTTAAGGAGAAAGTACATCATGTTTATTTTCAAAGATTAAGTTCAGTCCATCCACTTACTTTTAACAATCACACAATAAAACCAGCCTGTGGTAGAAATTCCATCAACTTAGAAAATAAACTTTAGTAAAAACAAATAAGATAATCTATGATGAGGTTTGCGGAGACATACTTAAAACTCTTTCAATTAGTAGTGGTGGTCCTGAAACGAACCGGTGATTTGACAACTCGACGTTTCGATCGGTATGCTCCGATCGTCTTCAGGAGTATGCTTCGACTCTTTCTGTATCCTGCTTATTTCTACGGAAGAGGTTTTAGGTTTAGATCAATGGTGCACGAAGGCAGGGAACTGGAACAACATAATCAACAGTTACTTTTGGGGTCTTCAGAAACTGCTTCTAGACTATGACAGTGTAAGGGATCATTTCTGGAGCATTGTCATTGGTAATAACTTATAATCAGAGAGCTTTAAACTTGTCTTAAACTTAATATTTGGAAGCCCAAGTGCTGTTTTACTTGACTAACCATTAAGTCGAGCGTATCTTGGGTAGTATGTAGAGCTGTAGTAGGACGATGCAGTGATCTTATTATAAGGAATAGCTCCACTCTCCATCCCCAGCGGTGCAGTGGTACACGGTGGTCCTGAAAGGTCAACAGTTTACAAAACGATTGAATCTCAAATAAACAGCAGACATGGTGAAATCTATTACACTCGTCACATTGAGTTTTGTGTTTAAATATTAAGTCAAAAGACAATTATCGGCTCTTTGACGATGTTATCCCATATAACATTGTATTTGTAATCAGTTACCAAGGGTAAAAGTTACTGGGCACAAATCTAAAGCTGGTTTTTGTTACAAACATAAATAAATCATAAACAAATAAATAAACAACATTCTGAAGGTTTGGCACATGAGCCAATTTTACAAGTAACTATGTGAGGCATAGAAAAAAACCCACAGAAACTCTAAAATAACACCAACGACATTTTCTAAAAGTGTATCACTATCCAGAATGAAATATTTGGTTTGACATCGTGATTTATCAGAAACTTCCTTTTTTTATACATACAAATTATACGAGAAGTGCAAGGTACAGGCTGTTTATGAATTGCCCTTAGTCTTATTAATGTGACTCTTAAAATGAAAAGTAAGAGGAAGGGGGCTCTTCAAACTTTAATCAGATGAAAATAGTCTGAAGTGCTCTGTAATCTGTGAAGGTAATTACCTGCTACATATGGCCCTTGGGTATCCACGCTGATGGGATTGGCCAGACACATTCCTATCATGCAGGAAATAAAGACAACAAGAAGGCGAAGCACTCAAATTATACAACGATTGTAGACTTGAAACTTGATACCCTGGAAACTTCGGTATTGGAGTGTTCGCATGAGGGACCTTGTCAATATTTCTGACAAATATCTGACTCACCGATAAGGCTATGTGGTTTTGTTTTGAGTCTAATCAGCAATTAAAGTTATTTGCTATACTTTGCTGTGTTAAAAAGGTTGAACTTTTAGTAATGCATTATGACACACTTATTCATACATTAAAATGGTTCACTGAAACCGAAAGTTGGGACGTTATCTTACCTTTCCCCGAATATCTTCTTGTTAAAAATATTAGAGTTATGAACACTCTTACAACACGGACTTGAACTATGGCATGTTTGTTTTGTAGCTCATTTAACATGTTCAAGTAGCTGCTTGTCTGTTTGCTGTCTGTCTATAGTAGAGATGAAACGGTTGCATCAGTGTATTAATTACTTTAGCTGCAGTCTTGTTTCGATGGCAGCCGGAATCCTGTATCATATACCTGTCGTTACAGTGTACGTTTGAAAAGCGGCGACTGTTTTTTAGTCTGAAAAATTGCAACCCGAAACTCTTGGTCCCCTTAGACTTTGTCTGGTATCCCCCCCCCCCCCCCCGTTCCATGTCTCCATAACAATACATAAGAAAAATGTATCGCATCACAAAATTAAGATTCTATCTTGAGGTGCCCCGTAGTCGTTATATATTTGAGTCTCATGTGTGGTTTCGGGGCAACTTTCAAAAGGGAAACAAACAAAAGGTACTGGAGTTGATTGTATTGATAGCTTTTCTGATGACGCAAGTCAAATTTATGTTTTTCTCAGTTTCTGAAGTAAAAAAAAAAGGGGGATCAAAAAGGGCTTTGAAATAGCCCAAGTAACATTAAAACAGATCACCAATATGATACATTAGGGGGGGATCGTAAACATGTCTTTCTTTAATACTTTCTGTTAATTTTAAATTGGGCGGTAACGATACCTAAATATTTTGACTTGAAAATATGATGTAGGCCTAATATCATTCATCCCTTATCTCTTCATTATGCACTTTCGACGACCTTATGATAAAGTACACGTTTTCAGTACCCATGTGTGTTTCCATCGGAAATGACCTTTTAAACATGCACACATACACGCATGTTTTTCGTTCCCTAAATCGAAGACTTCTCTTTGTTCTCCCATTGTTTGGACTATTTATATATATATTTTTTTATCTATTATTATTTTTGTTAGCGACGCCCCTTTTGGTTTGGTTTCGTACACTAAAGTGAAGTACGGACGTACTCGCTCTTTCAAAACTCGCGGATCCCTCCTGCATTGATAAATGTCCATCAAAAAGTACTTATCCAATGTGTTTATTTCCTTTTTAAAAATCTTGATTCGTCGATTTCCTTCTAAATTGAACAAGCTATAGAAGAGGAGCCATTGTTTTGTTTACAGTTTTTTATTCAATTCCAAACATAACCCAGAAAGGAGGTACTTTCGGATCTTAATACGTAAGCAAGTAATTTCCTGAAGCCTTACACATGAAGATGAGTTTTAATTGTGGTCAAAAACTAAAAACAAACAGCTTTTTTGAAAATTAGATAACTAGATTCCAAGAGAGATCGAAACTTATTCGAGCGCTTTTTGGTCTTCTGTTAAATAAGGTACGTTTGTCCAAAAAGGTTCGCTAGCTAAGATTTTCGTTCATCGATCGATTGTCTTGTTTCGATCAAAGAGCATTATTTACAGATGAACCATTTTATGAAGAAGTTCGTGGACGAGAACTTCTACACCTAAATATCTGTTGTGTAATGCTGATGTTATGAGGTGTGTCCAAATTGCCGGGTGTACAAAAGTTCCTGTTTGGTATAAATGATGCATTAGTGAGTGTCTCATTCTCACCATCGGATTGTCATTGTATCGTTGTTTTAAAGCCAGATTTAACTCAGATGGAGCATTGGATGGGATATGGTGGGGATAAAATGTCCCTTAGATGACTAATGGATTTAATTAAATGATTAAAAATTTCTCTGGAGTATCGGGTCAGTGGTACAGTGGGGTTACCCCACCCACGCTCAGAACCATTTTCCCCACCAGAAAGAATTATGGAAATGCACAAATGATTAAACCCATACGTCAATTATTTACCATCGCCAGCCCCCCCCCCCCCAAAAAAAATATATATATATATATAAATATATATAAAAATAAATAGGGTGAGCAAAGAAAATTTGGCTGATGCCGGACTCGAACCCGCGACCTCTCGAATACCGTATATATCTATCTGTCTATCTGTCTATCTGTCTATCTGTCTATCTGTCTATCTGTCTATCTGTCTATCTGTCTATCTGTCTATCTGTCTATCTGTCTATCTGTCTATCTGTCTATCTGTCTATCTGTCTATCTGTCTATCTGTCTATCTGTCTATCTGTCTATCTGTCTATCTGTCTATCTGTCTATCTGTCTATCTGTCTATCTATCTATATATAAATAAATAGGGTGAGCAAAGAAAATTTGGCTGATGCCGGACTCGAACCCGCGACCTCTCGAATACCGTACGAGCGCTCTACCAACTGAGCTAACCAGCCCTTATTGTTGGTGGGCGGTCCTATGTGCAATACCAAATCTACTTTGCTCGGGGGGACCAGTCAGAAGCCGAACCGTGCTGCCGATAAGCCAGGGATCACTACCCCGGTTAAGATGCAAACAACCTGGTAAACGGCAGTAGTGGGGATACACAACGAATGGATACAGCATTTTACGTGGATTTAAAGTGAGGCAAAATCCCTTCAATACAAATCTATGAAAGTAAAAAAATGCTGGGTTTTTTTTGCCGAAAATGACCGGGAAAACCTAAAATAATTAAACGCTAAAGCATATTTTATGTTGATTTCAATTCCTTGACGCGTTTATACGTAGGGTACGATTAACCAAATACATTTAGGATGGATTCAGTTGGTGATAATATGACAGCACAGTTTTCAAATAGTGTTTTTTTTTTTAAATTAAATTCGTAAAGTGGCGTAGGCCTTATTCTTCAAATGAATGACAACTAAACTTGGAAACAACATATAAGATGAGTGTATGTTCAATCTTAGGCGGCTCCTCATTTCTTTATTTAGTATTCATAAATATCCAAGACAGTTTATTCTTTCTGATTGGTCGAGAGCATGTCACACGGGGGTGTTTAAACGGCTGATAAAGACATGGCCAAGTGTGCTTAAAACCAGTCAGCAATTGTACTTCACGTGGGCTCTACTTTAATACGCGTAGTGCAATCAATACATATCACCGGTACTCCCCGTAAAGTCTAGTATTAGTACGCGCGCAAACGCGCAACCGTTGAGCGTTCGCATGCAATTTGACCCTAAGTGAAATGGACCTGAGGACGTAATAGAAATCGGAAAAAAACATAAAAGTTTCACGGATTTTCCTATATTATTACACTTTTTAGCAAAAAGGGCATTATTTTTTGAATGGGGGAAAAAAGAGTAGTGACTCGGTATTAAACGGCCGTTGAAGACCTTGCAGGGTCGTGGCCGTGCGATAAAGGAACTTGCCTTCCGCTAGGTCCTTTTTATCACACCGGTAACGACCCTGCCGGTTTCAAACGGCCGTTTAAGACCTCGGTCACCACTCGTTTATTCACTTACTTCAGGCTTGAAAAAACCACATAACAAATCTGGGGAGTTAGCTTTAGATTATGGGAATCCAAAAGGACGTAGCCCAACACTAGACTCAAATTTCATATTAACCTTGGCACAAAACTGCACTTGAACGTGTGGTTAAGAATGGCTGATGGCGAGATACGTTTAAATGTAAAATTCATCTCTTAATAAATAAAGCTACTATAAATCTCACCAAATAGAAGTGCATACAACAGCAGTATCGAACCAGCTACAGTGACCGAAGACATGTTGATCTGGATAGGTAATGGCACCGAATTTGGCGCGTTGCGACCACGGACTAACTTTTATAGCACTCCTCTGCAGAAAGTCAAACCACTGCAAATAACACGTGATCATTTCTAGACTTGATCATTTTCAATAGTGTCCAAACAGCAAGTAGATACGGTTCGAGTCATTGGTTATTATTTAAAATCCTGGAAGTGTGACGTAATGCCACTGTATGTCACGCCTACTTCACACAAACTGGCTCCATCGATTGACAGCAGAAGCCTATAGGAAATGCACTGAACTTTTTGTGTTTGATGATTTGTGTAAGAACAGCGTAACTTCTGGACTTGCCTGACACGGTCTCATCAGAAATATTGGTTACTTGCGTAAGAAATGTCTTTGAACGAAGGAATGAATGTTTAATAAATAACACATTAACGCTGGAACCGGAAGATACAGTCAAAATTAACAACGGCTTGGTTTCGAAAATTCAGAGTAATTCCTCTCACTTGTCAGAACATTGAATTCCCGTCTTTATCTGGATGAGCCAATTTGTATCCATACTTTTTAGGGCCACCCAATACAAAGGATGTGATCTGGTTATCAGAATCGATTTCGTTTGTCAACTCGCCCAAGAAATCTGTGATCCCAAGTTTCCTATCACCCTCACCACTGATGTAAACCAAGCTATCGGTATCGAAGTACTAAACGCGACGTCCTAGATTTTCCAATAGTTCGTATAACTTGAGCCGAGCTTGAGGTGTGGATACACGGCCACCCGACACAAAGGATGTGATAATGGTTATCAGAAAATGGAAATTTCCGATCTCAGGTTCCCATGTACCCTCACGACTGATTCAAACCACGCTATCGGTATCGAAGTGTAAAACGCGGCGTCCTAGATTTCCAACAGTTCGTGTAACTTGAGCCGAGCTTCAGCAGTCGTATACGAGGTAATATTGATCGTAGGGAGGTGGACGACAAACTTTGAATCAACCATTTTAAGTCAGACTTTGCTTCTTCAGTCGATGACATTCTAGCCTGAACATTTCCATTATGTGTCTTTAAAACAAAGTCTTTAGGAGTCTCTAAGCTCCTATAAAATAGAGGCCCAAGAGGTACTGCCGGAAAACATGAAACTGGTTTTCCTATAGCTTGCGATACAAGCAAAATTGTTGTGCAAGATTGGCTTTCAAGGTTAGAACATACATTGATAACAGAACACACCTCACGGTGTGGTAAGTGCACTGACATATCGACTGTGTAAATAGTAAACCACAAGAAGTCCAACACTTGTGTCGGAGTGAAGTGTGACTTTATTTCTTTACTGACAAACCCAGCTCACTGACTAGTGGACACCTCTCATGAACATTCCGAGTGCATTCATCAACCGTGTCTCCACTGAGTAACGAGTCATCAAGATAGTTTGCCGAAAAATAGCCCATGTTGGGCAGTGTTGCTGCGACTGGGTAAGAACTTCTGTAAAGATGTGTGGTGCACATGCCAACCAAAAGCACAAGCAGGTAAACTGCAACAGGATGCCATTGAAACCGTGAGAATGTATTTTGCTCACGAGCCACAAGAATAGTAAATTATGCATCCTTCAAATCCAATGAGGCTAAAAAGCATTTAGGCCGAATCAGAGTCAGGGCAAATTCTAACGAATCTATCTTAAAATTGTGGTACGAAATAAACTTGTTAAGCCCTTTAAGATTATTGATAGTTCGCATTGAACCATCCTTCTTTGGGCGAAGGAAAATATTGGACAAGAATTGCCCATGACAGAAAGCAACTTCAATAATTTCCCCCTTGTTCAACAAGATATTTATCTCATTGTCGACCAACTTTGTCTGTGGGCCATTGGTCTCAAGGGGGAATAATCGAACTGGTAGATTATCAAATTCAATGTGAAAATGTGCAACAGTGTCTTTATTCATTCATTCATTCATATTTTTCCAGGCAGAGACAATCTGGCGTAGTCTTCCCACAATTGAGGTTAAAATATTATATGTGCTTGGGTACTTACTGAATTGTCTGTGATGACTTCATTTGGTCGTGACCATTCTAGTTTGTCGGCCTCTTTGGACCAGTTGCATGAGATCCTTGGCCTTGCTGGTACAGGGGGCTGCCCATGCCGCTGCTGGTCGATGTACGATAGCGCCCTCTTATGGCGGCCGTTGTACTGACTGGTGAATGTCCGATTCCGAAAGTCCCCCGAACGACGGGGCATCTCGCATCCTGGTTCAAACTTGCTTCAGCAGCGGTTAATGTTCTCAACACCATGCATTTTTGAACCAATTTGGCTGGTTTCTCGTATGCTTTTGCATGATTGCGCTGGGACGTCTGCAAATTCCAAGGCACTTGTGAGGAACACAATTTGCGCATTATTCTATGCTTAAATCAGAGCGGATGTTGTCTCGTCTGCGCAAGTTCAATTGCCAAGAATGGCTGCGGCATCTACCAGCATTCTAATAAGCTGTGCTGTGTCCAGAGCTACTTCTTTGTTACTGCTCTTCAACAAAAGATCTGTGACCATTGAAACTGCAAATGTCCCTCGAACAAAGGCGTTTTGAATTCTCTGGAATTTTACATCTCGTGCCCGAGTAGTGGGTTTTAAGATCGCCCATATTTCAGGGTCCACTCTGGTTAAACAGAGAATTTGCACAGTTATTCGGCTTATTATATTTGTTAAGTTGTTCCTCAGGCTTCTCGCTATGAATCTTCCCTTGTGCAAGAGAGTTAACGGTCTTTGCAAGCTGCTCATTCAGAGCTGGACTTTCCTTAGCATCGCTATCAACAAGTGCTGTAATTTCGGTCAGCAATTCATCAGTTGGCCGCCAGATAGTAAATTGTCTATTTATTCGCATTCATTGCACACATCATTGCCATTTTTAGGTACATTAGGACTCGTGTCTCGCCCTTTTCAGGTACGATGTCTATCATGTTAGCAGGTTCATCGAACTCATGATTTCGCCCTTGCTAGCCCCGTCATACGGGGTAAGGTACTTTAAAAAATCAGTTGAGCTAGAAGCAGTATGCTCAGACCGCTCTGCAAAAACCGCAGTTAAGGACGCAACTGTTTGTTGCTAGGAAGCGACTGCCTTGCGCAAACCAGCATTATCCCGCTTTGGACATTTACTGCTTGCATTGGCGTAGCGACCGGGTGTGTGTGTATGTGCAGTCCTATAACAAAAGGGAAGCGCAAGAACAATTGGTCTCCACTGGGGAATTCTAAAGAGAGGGATGCTCCACAAGGAAATTTGTGTACAAAGTCTATGAGAAAATATTAAGTACAGGGACAAAGGAAAGAACAATAGAGGTCTCCACAAGGATGCAAAAATAAGAATGCGTGGGTCTGTGTGTGTGAGTTTGTTTAGGCATTCAAACCAGGGACTTATAACAAAAGAGGACAATAAAGTCCCCGGTTGGAAAAGGTCCCCAGTTGGAAATCGTGTTCAAAACCAATGGGAGCTGTTGCTAAAAAGTTAGAGTACAAACAAAAGAGGAACAATAGGAGGTCCCCGATTGGAGGTAAATACACACATGTGTGTGTGTGTGTGTGGGGGGGGGGGGGGTGACACCCCACTATTTTCCTAAGTCGGCATTTAGAGCCGCAGTCGCCAAATTGAACACCATCCTAACCCGAGTAAAGGCTCGGGCTGAACACAAATCCATTCGGCAAGCCTAGAGATTTGCCGACTGGATTTGCCGAGTGAAAATTTTAGTATAATCCTTGCATTGTGAAGAGCGTCGGGGGCTTCGCCCCCGGACCCCCATAAGAATTGTTGCTCCAACAGTAGGAGATTTGTCCCGAGTCCAAAGTATTCAAAGTTTGAATTTAAAATTAAACGTCTATTTTCGGCAACTTGACGGTCCTCCTTAGCACTGAAAACATTTAAAACCGTAGAGCGTCCGGGTCTTCGCCCCCTGGACCCCCACTAGAATCTGTGTTATATATACTCCAACAGGGAATTTGCAAAAAAATTACGGTTTCAAAGCTTGCATTTCGTATGATTATGAGTCGTCTAACGCCCGGCATCGCCTGGATTTTCATAATGGCAATAGCTCTAGCGCGAACTTCACAATGAAGAACGTTGCAGAAAATGCATGCTATCGAAGAAGCCACTATAACAAATACATTGGTGAGTATTTGCCAAAGATACTAGAAAAACACGATAGGACACTTGTGCCGTTTTGAACGGTGGCAGATGTAACGCCTTCAACCCTACCAACCGCGCGATGGCGCCCTTCCCCATGTGTCAGTTTTGCCAGGATTATTGACACAATTTATTGCCGAACACCGACTATTCGATCTGACTTCACCTGTTTTAGTTGGTGGGGTCGTTTGGCATACTTTTCCCATTTAGTAGGCCCTACTTTAATGCGCAAACGATGTTTGGTTTTACCTACCAAACGACAGAGGGCGCCCACAAGTCTTGTGTTTCTAGTATCTTTAGATAAGTTGATGATTAAGGAACGAGTGGGTCGTGTGACATTGTAAAAAGACACCTTCAGTCGTTGAATACAAACTACGAAAGGCTCTCTTCTAAACTGTCCATCTATTTATTGTCGGCTGGGTAACGTCTGTTGGAGCAGTGTTCGGTGTCTGTATCGTTAAACCTACCCTAAAGTTGCTAGGATTTATCCTAGTTTCATATTGTTTTACTGATCAGTATTTTAGGTACGACCTATACACAGCCGTTATTACATTAAATGGGACAAGCCAACCCTATTAATGCTTTTATACATACTCGCGTCCCTCGTGTTATGAACACCCCTAGTTAGAATGGTATGGGCCGGCTCCAATCTAAGCTAATGAGGTATCACGTGGCCTAAATCCGGCCTTCTTATTGGTGAATTTTGGCAGGATCACCTAAAAATACAGGCGGCACTACTCTCTTCCCCAAACGATAATACACTTTTAAAACTTACACAGTTGAGCCTCTTTTAGTCTCTATAGATTCATCCTTCCTTGTGATGCATACTGTTTATAACTTGTTCTTCCCTACTGTTCAATGCAATATTCTACTCTTCAAAAAAATTTTTTTTGTTTTTCTTTTTTCTTCTTCTGCTGTTCGTCTAATTGCTTTGCTTTGTTTTTAATAGCGCTTTACAATAAATGCAAGTAAATACCGCCGAGTACAACGGTATACGCTGGCATTGGGTTACTCATAAAACATTAATCATTAAAACATTACTCATTCTACAAATAGGTGTACAAAAAAGTGGCTGCTGTAAAGCAAGCCAGATAGATGAAATTTTGCAAAATTCTAGGTCTCCCCCCCCCCCCCCCTTTGTATTCAAAGGCCCCGTGAACTGGTATTTTCACATTACATTTTGGGCTCCATAATAATATGGTTTGATATCAATAAAAATTAATAGCATACTGTTTTATGAGTTTATACCTTTAATTTATCTCTTAGAATTTGCATTATCCGTCTCGATGTCGCCTGGTGGCACGTTCTAGTGACGTAGATCGAGGCACCGAATGTCAATGCAAACGCAGTGTAGTGGCAATGCACATTCCTGACCATTTAGCTGTGGTATGTTTCACTGCATGCAGTCCAAATTCCTAGGTATTTTGGGTCTGATGAGAATCTGTGCAGACTGAAACCATCTTTAGTAGTGTTGCAACCAGCAACAATGCACCTTGATAGCATTTTTCCGTATAGCAAAAGCCAAATATCAAGAGGTTTGTCCAGAGAAACTAACATGAAGTTACATAATTTGACATAATGTATCACATCCACACATATCGATCGCCGCGCACCGACCAACAGCATTGGCCTTTGTCAACGTCATGAATATTTCCCTTTTGGGGACACTAGTTTCACCCCTAATTTCAATTTTGTTCTTAATTTTTTGCGATATAATGCCTAAACCTATCAATTTTGAACGACCTTGCACTTCTAGGTTATTACGGGCAAAGTACATAGTTTAAACTGGGGAAAAACATCAAATTAAAAAAAAAAAAACATAGAGAGGTTTCACGTGACGTCACCTGAGGTCCTTTTCTAATGCTGTGGCCCAAAGTTCAGACGCTGGAAATCATTCTGCAGATCAGACAACACATCGGCTATTGAGTTTGCGCATGGCTGGACCCTTTAATCTCCTTCAATAGTATTAATAGAGATCAATGGCTGGACCCCCCATGGCTGCGAAATGAACTTTTCCTGGGGTCACGCAACCTCAGCAGATAAGAACAGCATCTGGCCCACTTCATAAAGACGTGAAGTACTAAACTGTAATTAGTTTATGTTGTTGTGACTGATATCTGGCTTAGGATGTTTTTCCTAAGCCAAATTAATATTCAGCTGGATACCAGTCACGACAATATTAAATACTAATTACATCGCAGTTTGGACGGTAACCTGTTTCTGAAAAAGACTTTTCTGTTCTCCGGGAATATTGTTGTTCTTACCGAGTAAGAATTTGAGACAGGTTTTATCCTGTGTTTTGCTTTATCTATTCATCAACAGAATCCGGATCAACAAATTGACTACCGACGCTGTTTTCTTCACTGCTACCAACACTCCCACAGCCACTACCGCCCTCTGATGAGCTGGAATCTTCATCGTCGCAAGGTGCTCCAATCTAAAAAAAAAAAAAAAAAAAAAAAAAATAGTTATATTAATAATAATATTAATAAATTAATAATAAAAAGGTGAAAGTGACACATTTATAAGTTAATTTGTTTTATTATTTATTATTACTATTTTTTTTGTAGATGCTGTTATAATTCATGGTGAGTTAGCTTGGGGCGTAGGTGTGCAATGGGGAACACTGGATTGTAAGAATTTAATGATCGGGTAGTCTATAGATGCAGTAATTCTTTATTTTTTTCTTTTGATTAGGCCTATATTCACCCTTTGTGCGAAAATCCCAACCCAGTGAAGGACTTTGCTTTGTCATGACGTCCGTCGGATCTAACATCACCAGCTAGTGTTTGGTGTTCATGTTGTGACTGTGGATAATGAAATAATCGCGGCAGTGACCATTGCGACAGTGACCATCACGACAGTGGCCATCACGACAGAGACCATCACGATTGTGGCAATGAACAACGCCGTCTTGCACTAAGACTACAGATCCATGGTCTTGTCCCCGCCTTCAACTCCACTCCCCCAATCTCCTTCTGCTAACTGTTACATGCTATTGTTTTTTCCCTTAAAGATCATACAAGTTTTTGAAAGCCTACATATACAGCGATAGATGGGGTTAGAAATGCTCCAATTTTGTTTAATTTCTCCAATTATCCTGCCGATGGCTTTCATACTTTTACCAGTCTTACATTTTGTTTTGCATTATTTTTCACTCATAAATATCTTAGAAAGTTTATCAAATTTTATTGGTTCAGAGCATGTCACATGGGGGTGTTTACCCAGGTTTAAATACACCAAAAAGAGCGTTTATCTTAGTATGGTTTCCTGCTTTATAACTCTAACACTAGAAATCGTATGGTATATGAAGACGTGCGAAACAGACCCACAAGGGCGTCGATTGGTTGGGGACGGGGGGACATCCCCCCCACCTTTTTAGAGTTGGGGGATAGCATATCAAATGCCCCCACCCCCACTTGTTGACCCCCCCCCAAAAAAAAAAAAAAAAAAAAAAAATGGATAGGCCTATATGCTCAATAAAAGCAACAGTATACAGCATTTCGGGTTTTTCATAAATTGTTCTTCAAAGAACTGATAACGTTCGAATGGTAATGGGTGAGTGTGGTGACTCAGTCTTAATCGGCCGTTTAAAACCTTATTGTGTCGCGGCACTGACGGTTTTAAACGGCTGATTAAAAACTCGTCGCCACTCTTTTATTCCCTTATTTGTAATTGCATGGGCCGACCTAATTACGGTAAAAGAATTGATGTTCTTCCTTTTGTTTTCTTCAATTGTTCATTACCTAGAACACACACAAAACAAATAATAAAAATAATAGTAATAATAATAGTAATAATAATAATAATAATAATAATAATAATAATAATAATAATAACAATAAAATAAAATAAAAACAGATGACAAATCAGCCATACCTCAGACGAGCGCAATTGACTTTCGTCCTCTGAAACAAAACACAATATAGTTTAACATTGCCAAGACGCTTTGCATTCAGGATTGACATTTAAAACAACAAGAAGTAACTGGGACTTATGAAGAACAAAGATAAGGCTTCGCTAGATAACTTTTAAGAAGTGCAAGCAATGACAATTTTCACTTAATCACTAAAACTCATGGGGAATATTTAATTAAAGGTTAAAAGTTGCCATTGATGAAATAACTAATGTATGTATTTATTAGTATTGAAATTTATATGTAAGGTATATCAGACCTGACATGTTCATGCATGGGATATTGTCACACGTTTGAGGTTCAACCTTGTTCCCATCACACGGGAGTCCACCGCGGCTAGGTTCTGGGTTGTCACATTGTCTCCTTCTAATTTTGAAGCCGTTGGTGCCGCATGACGACGAGCAGTCTCCCCAGCTTGACCACTCACCCCATGATCCGTCCACTGTTTTATCACACAGTGAAAAAAATCAGTAAGACTCAAAAATCATACGCAAAACACAACCATAGATAATTATTTCTGAGCTCATTTTAGGTGTAATTTGCCGACTTGAGCCCAACATCAGAGGCGCGTTAATAGTTTCGTAGAATCACTGACGTTGATTGTGTTGTAAAGACTGCTACTTGCACCCTCGTTTTTTGGTAAAATAGTATCAATAATTGTTGTATGTAAACCAAGACCGGTACCCCAAATCGATGAGAAAAAACATCAACTTGCAATCATATATATATGGTTATTGAAAAAACAGAGAATGTAAACATATAATGATTTTACTTCTTCTCACAAATCAAGGGTCAACGATCAGGGTAAAAGTTGACGTTTTTATTTCACAATTTTTGTATGGATGGGTTTTGATAAATTTGTGGTAACTTTAGTTTCAACTGTCAAGTGATTCAGACGTTTGAAGCACAATTTAGACTATAATTAAAGTTTAAACACATGGACTTTTGGTGCCTGTGGTCAACACAACTTGTCCGGTTCAACGTATCCTTTTCAATAATATCAATCATGGGGATGGACCCATCCCCGTTCAAGGTACGTTAAAGGTACTCCAAACAACCAATCAGTGAAAATAGGTCGTCCTGTTGAGAAAAAGGCAAACGTTGTTCATGTTTTGCAAGGGATTTTGTTTTGTTCACAGTTCGCGTTTATTCCGTTTTCGGAATGGTGATGTCGTGGTCTTCAAATGCTATTTTCTTGACCTCCACCAATGGAGGTATTCCCGTTGAAAGATTGGAAGTATTCTCAATCAGGTGCCGAACCTGTTCTGTGTGTTTGATATTACCTGCGCATATGTCGATTGAACAAGGGGCTCTCTGCAAGTTTTCGCCCTCACACCGTTTCCCTCCATTTTTGGGGTACGGTTCAGAGCAATAACGAACTCGCCAGACTTCTTCGCTGTCTTGTTTACATTCTTCCGGGCATTGCCAATTCTTCCACTCACTCCATCCGCCATCAACTACAACCACAAACACCATAAAAGAAACATTTGAACGAAAACTTAAAAGAATTCCATCGAAGCTTTAAGTTGTTTTTTCCTTCTTATTTTGAGCTCTGCTCCGCAAAAAAAGACCGTCCAAATTTTCTCCGCTTTCAAAGATTTATAAACTAAGCCAAATCAGTGGCGTCACCAGACATTTTTGTACAGAAAGGTTTCACATGACGTCACCCGAGACCTTTTTCTAATGCTGCGTGCACAAACAGACGCTGGAAATCATTCAGCAGACGACGCGCCAGCCATTGGATTTGTACATGGGTGGAACCAACATGGCTGCGAAACGAACTTGTCCCGGGGTCAAGCAACCTCTCTATAAGAGGGCAAGCGGGGGGGGGGGGGGGGGCAAAGACTTAATTTAGGGGCAATGTACCGAACCATTCTTTCCATAATTTCTATTCCATTGTAAGTGTGTGTGTGGGGGGGGGGGAGGGGGGTGGGGCAAGGGTTCTCAGCTTGTGGGGGGGGGGGGCTTAGGCCCTCCGCACTCCTCTGGTTACGCCATTGAACTAAGCCAAATAAAGTTGTAAATATAAACGTGTTTTTTTTATTTCCTAAAACCATAATGTGTGATTGTAATATAAATGTGTGATTGTCTTCACGTGCAATAACTACGTGAAAATAAAAACACTGAGAGCCATTTTTTAAATGGTTATCCTGACGTCTGCTTCATGTTATGACCAAGGATATATTGTCCCATGTTCATAAATCTGACTCTTTCTCTTACACAGAAAAAGGAAAGAAAAAGAGATAGTTTAGTCCAGCTTACTTGGGCAGTTTTTCCGATTGTTGCACCATGCGACTTCCCTGGAATTCCCAGTGCAGTCATCTCCGCCATGCTCCGGTTGTGGATAATTGCATTCCCGTTGGCGCATCTTCTTCTCACCACAGGTGGCGCTACATTCACTCCATTCACTCCAATCGCCCCATTCTCCACGCACTTTAACCATGAAATGAACGTCCAATGTTATGTAATTGACAAGTTTGCAAGTTTACTACTATAGAATAAAAACAAGAGGCAACGTTTTTAGATCGGTAACATTTCAACTGTTGAATGGGCTTACAGTTTTACTGAATTGTTGAAAATACCGACACACTAAGTTGTTAATCTCTACAAAACGCCCACTTTTTGAGAGTAAGGGAAAACAACAAAACGATAAAAACGATTACTGGCAAAACAAGACAATCATCAAACAAATTGATAAGTTCAAACAGATACGTGACGAAAAAGCTAGGAGGGATATAAAATAAAAAAGCAAGTATTCTCAAAGACTTGCACGATTTAAAACTCAATAAAGGGGAAACTATATAGCATATAGGTTGATTTTTCGATTCAAAACTATGAGAAAATAAACAATACTGACATTAAAAAAATGGGATTCACAAAATAGTGCGCCACCAAGAGTTTTTCCCAATGGTTCAGTTTCAGTGTTCGTCTTTGCGTTCGGAAAAGCATTTTGAGACCTCGCATTTATATTAGTGCCCACATACCAAACAAGAAAACTTTTCTTATAACGCGCGCCCTCACGTGTCAGTTCAATGCAAACATCCAACAAATTGCCAGTAGACTGGTCCCGTGTCTTTTGAAAGTCATGTTATCATCATACAACAAGGAAACGTCTGTGTACAAAACAAAAACTCTGCATACTACACACGGAACTTCAACAAGTTGCCAGCAAACATAACAAAAAATGTTTTCCGAGGCATTGTCTTTTTTGTTTTCCATTAAATGCACCGATTTCAAGGATTATTGCCAAATTCATTTAAGAATTCAATTTTGAATGTTACGAATGTGTATACTTAAAGGATGATGAAATGTAAATGTAAGTCATAAATGTATAAAATAGTTCATTTCGTATTCTTGGTTCGGTCTGATTGTGGCGTGTTTTCTCATTATCATGTCACATTAACATGTTTAGTTTAATGTTAAATGCTTTTATGTCAGTCATGTTCACACCTCAATGTCAAAATTTACTTTTCAAACCACTAGTTAGGCCTACATCAATTTAAAAGGGATCGTTGCTTTCCCTGTAAGGAAAGTAAATTAAGTACAATGTGAACAAATCCGGTTAGCACGGAACTTTGTTTCCGGTTTGTCATCTGAAATAACATTGCTTGGCATGGAACAGGGTGCTTGTTCTAGCACACACACTGCAATTAAAGGTAAGAGTCAGCGACCAAAACTTGCCAAATATAAATATTTTGGTTGTTTTTGAGCTATAGCATGGATTTTTCTATATCCCCACCAAAACTATTCATTCTAAGTTAAAGGTCGATTTTGCTTTCGAAGATTATTTCCCTAAAAGCCCCAGCTCATCATTGGTTAGAAAAAAAACACATACGTTTTCACAGATTTACATATACCTTACATGGTGTAAAGATTAATGATGATAGAAAACTTTCTTTGAAATATTGCTGCCTGAAGTGTTTTCGATTTTAAATAATAAATGAAATAAGATCCAAAATTAGTTTTCGTCTCAGCTCACTGAAACCCGGTTCATACTTCACGCGAATGCGAAGGTGAAGCGAATTTGACGTCACAAATTCGCGACGAACAATTCGCCCCATTTAAAATGTGTTCAACTTTTTGCGAAATTCGCTGCGAATGTAGGAGAGTGACGTCAAATACGCTTCGCGTTCGCATTCGCGTGAAGTATGAACCGGGCTTAAGACGAAAACTCTCCCTATATGAATACGTACAAAAAAATCTGCATGCATTTATACGGTTTTCTCGCAAATGAAACAACGAAATGAGCTCACATTTTTACAGGTTGGTTTTATTACAAGTATATTGATGTGTGCAAAGAATGGAAGCATTTACAGTCAGTTTACCAATGTTAAGCTGGGTCTTTAACAGACAAAACTACTAAACACAAAAATACCTATATTGGCTCAGTCGTCATTTCCGTCTTCGGAAACAGATGTTATAGTTGACATAGGTACGTTGACAAATAAAAATGTTTGAACAAAAAGTAGCATACAAAGTATACCAAGTCATCGGCAAAAACAAAATTTACTTCTCTAGTTAAACAAAAAACCTTGAAAAAAACTTTTAGGTGTTTCCAGTAGGTTTAGTGGCAAATAAAAAACCAACAACAAAAACAACAACAACGACAACAACAACAGCAACAGCAACAGCAACAGCAGCAAGAACAACAACAGCAAGAACAAGAACAAGAACAAGAACAAGAACAAGAACAAG
The DNA here is from genome assembly GCA_911728455.2 of Marthasterias glacialis. Lineage (NCBI taxonomy): Eukaryota > Metazoa > Echinodermata > Asteroidea > Forcipulatida > Asteriidae > Marthasterias > Marthasterias glacialis. The sequence continues at coordinate 17,631,561 of OU452221.1, forward strand.
AACAAGAACAAGAACAAGAACAAGAACAAGAACAAGAACAAGAACAAGAACAAGAACAAGAACAAGAACAAGAACAAGAACAACAACAACAACAACAACAACAACAACAACAACAACAACAACAACAACAACAACAACAACAACAACAACAACAACAACAACAACAACAACAGCAACAACAACAACAGCAACATCAACAACAACAACAACAGCAACAAAACGGCTGAGGTACAATGACAATGACTTTGCCAACCGTGTCAATGGCAATTACCCAAATTTATTCTTATAACATTTTTTTGTGAATTAAAGCAGTGATTTTAATTAAAACCAAAAGGCAACAGGGAGTTTCTGAACTTTTAGCTCCGGTTTTGCGTCATGGATTTTAGTACTCAGATGAAAAGAAGAATAGGTGGCCCAAAAGGCCATCTATCCCTTTTTTTCAACTGAGTAAAATGAATGACGCCAAACCATAGCGAATTGTTATTGGCCTGGTGGCGCCTTGCTGCTAAGTACAAGGCCTTGGTACAAATAAAATTACAGCTTACCAGCCAATGCATTGTTACTGAAGATGACAAAGCATGCCACTGCTAAATAAACAGCCAGGTATGGTCTGCAGGGCTCCATCTTTCGGGCTCTTGTCTGCATCGGACTGCTCCAAAGGTGGTCTAAGTATACGTTCACACTAAGCGAACTTTTTAAGTGAAAGTGCAACTTGTTTTGTGTGCAACGGCTAGAAAGAACTGCACCAGGAAATCCTCCATGTGACGCAACAGACATTCCGGCCTGTGATTTTGGGATTGCCTGCTTGTTACAATTTGCAAACAACACATTAGTGTACTTTAAAAAGTACAAAGTAAACCACTCTTTTATGTCCACACAACAGTTCTTCTTGCAATCGGAAGACAAACCAGCAGTGATTGTTATAAGTTCTCTGTGACCTGTTATTTTAGGGCATGTTAGAACTTTTTTTATTTAAATGCATCAATTTCTGGTTGTTGGTCTCTTATCGACCAAACTAAATGTATAGTTTATGAAATACTTGAAAACTTGCTTTTAACATAGGCCTATACTATCACGACATAAAACTTTATTCTAACTATTCATCTTCCGTTAGAAGCTCCTCTTAAACTTCCGACTGAACAAATAACAATATCCTGGCAATATCCCTATAACATTACTTATTTTATTGTAGTGATATGCAAATTAATCCACCGCCGACGCGAGCTGCTAGCAAAGCGCAAGCGCGTGCTTGTTTTAATTTCCTTTTATAAATATTTAGATTTTGAAGAGGTTTAATAACAAAGATTGGAATAAAATAAATAAATGTAACAAATAGGGAGGAGTTGGAGAGAGATCGTTGAGAGGAGCGGAGCTCCCAATAAACTTCGTCTTGAGATGTGAACTCTCTTGAATGCGTCAATCATGTGTCATTCCTCAAAGATATTTGTAGTCGCTCTCATGTATGAGTCCGCACGGAACAAACGAACCCTACGTCTGGGAGAAAACCTATTCAGATCTCTACATTATAAAATATTAGTCATTCTACAAATAGGTGTAGAACAAGAAATGGATGCTGTAAAGCTAGCCAGATAGATGAAATTTTGCAAAATACCAGGTCTCTCCCTCTTCGTATTTAGGCACCATGAAGTGGTATTTTCACATTACAGGTTTGGCTTTATAATATATGGTTTGATATCAATAAAAAGTAATAGCATAGTTTTATGAGTTTGTTATTAATACCTTTAATTTACCCCTCAAAATTGTCATTATCCGTTTCGATATCGCCTGGTGGCGCGCTTTCGCAACGCAGATCGAGGCACCGAATGACAATACAGACGATGGGACAATGCACATTCCTGACCATTTAGCTGTGGTATGTTTCACTGCATGCAGTCCAAATTCCTAGGTATTTCGGGTCTGATGAGAATCTGTGCAGACTGAAACCATCTTTAGTAGTGTTGCAACCAGCAACAATGCACCTTGATAGCATTTTTCCGTATAGCAAAAGCCAAATATCAAGAGGTTTGTCCAGAGAAACTAACATGAAGTTACATAATTTGACATAATGTATCACATCCACACATATCGATCGCCGCGCACCGACCAACAGCATTGGCCTTTGTCAACGTCATGACTATTTCCCTTTTTGGGACGCTAGTTTCACCCCTAAATTTAGTTTGTTTTCAGTTGTTTGCGATATAATGTCTAAACCTATACATTTTGAACAAACTTGCATTTATAGATTAATACGGGATTAGTACCATAGTTTATACTGAAAAAAAAAATCAAATTCACAAAACCAATATAAAGAGAGGTTTCACGCGACGTCACTCGAGACCCTTCTCTAATGCTGCATGCACAAACAGGCTGGAAATTATTCAGCAGAAGACGCCCCAGCCATTCAGTTTGTTCATGGTTGTACCCAACATGGCTGCGAAATGAATTTTTCCGGGGGTCACTTAACCTCTCTATAAGTATTCTAAGAACAGCCTGTGGCCCACTTCATAAAACTGTGAATTACTGTAATTATTCTATGTTGTTGTGATTGGTATCTGGCTTAAAATGTATTTCCAAAATAATAGTCAGCTGGATACCAGTCACAACAATATTAAAAACTAATTACATCGCAGTTTGGACGGTAACCTGTTTCTGAAAAAAAAATTTTTTTCTGTTCTCAGTGAATAGACCGATTGCGTGACCAATGTTTACATGTCATCACGTGACTTGTAGTGGGTACTACAAGTTCTTGAGTTGAAAACTGTGTGGTTGCGGTCGTCTGGCGGCCCAAGCGTTCCGCCGTGCAACCACGGAGGCATGCTCCAAGGCTTGCTGGAACTATTTCGACCTCCATGCTGGAGCTGTCCTTACTGGCTTTATTCAGCCACTCGAAGGACTCTGGTAAAACCTCTGGAATGTTTTGCACAGATTTCGAGAAAAAAAGCCTTGATCGAATAAACAAATGCAACAATCATCATGTACCGTACCGCACTTATATATGGAGGACGACGTGATTGCTTAAGTTTACTACCCACTACAGGTCACATGACTTGGATAGCGCAATCGGTCTATTAATATGATTATCTGTTGTAAGAATTTGAGACAAGTTCTATCATGCATTTTGCTTTATTTTTATCTATTCATCAACATAATCCGCATAAACAAGTTCACTCTGAGAATCTTCGACGATGCTTCCTTCACCGCTACCACAGCCACTACCGCCCTCTGATGAGCCGAAATCTTCATCGTCACAAGGTGCCTCAATCTAGGGAATATTAAAATAGTTATGTTTAATTGTTTTCTTATTTTTTTCTTAGATGTGCTGTCCAAGTTCAGGGTGAGTTAGGTTGGAGCGAGGTGTAAAACAGGGAACACTGGAATGTTTGAATTCAATGATTGGGTAGTTTATAGATGCAGAACTTCTTTATATTTTTGTTTCGATTAGGGGTAATATTGACCCTTTGTGCAAAAATCCTATCCCAATGAAGGATTTTGCTTTGTTATGACGTCCGTCGGATCTAACATCACCAGCTAGTGTTTGGTGTTCATGTTATGACTGTGGATAATGAAATAATCGCGACAGTGACCATTACGACAGTGACCATCACGACAGTAGCCATCACGACAGAGACCATCATCGATTGTGGCAATGAACAACGCCGTCTTCCAAAAAGATCCAGCGTTTTGTCCCCGCCCTCAACCCCACTCTCCCAATCGCTTTTAATTAACTGTTACAGACTACTGTATTTGCAATTGCAGATCATTCAAGTTTTTTGAAAAGCCTACACAGACGTCTTCATTAGTATATTACACAGGAAATGGCTAAAATTTTGTTTGTTAATATCTCTCATTATCCTGTCGACGACTCTGAATAGAATTGTTGTTCTTCCTTTTGTCTTTTACATTCGTTTATTATCTGATGAACAAAAAATGACAAAAAAATCAGCCGTACCTCAGGCTTGGGCGATTGACTTTTTTTCGTCAGAAACATAGAAATAGCCGTCTAGAAAAAACAACTGTTCGAAGTCTATAGGAATTCCCAAGAAAAAGAAGAAAGAAGAAAAAATCAGAACGATTTCAAAAGCTTTTCGCACTTCGCTGCGAAGCCAAAGATACATGAAAAATCAGCCATACCTCAGACGGGGGAAGCGGACTTTCGTAATCTGAAACGAAACACAATATCGTTTTAACATTGTCAGGACATTGTGCATTCGGGATTGACTTTTTAAACAACAATCACTGGGACTAATGAAGAACAAAAATAAGGCTTCACTACATCATTTTTTAAAAAGTGCAAACGATGACAATTTCCTCTTAATCACTGAAACAGAGACTTGGGGATCGAGTGTTAATTATTTAAAGGTTGATAGTTACCAATGCTGAAATAACTAATGTATATATTTATTAGTGTCGAAATTTATATGCAATTTATATCAAACCTGAATTGTTTAAGCATGGGATGTGGTCACACGGTTGAGAATCAGTCTTGTTCCCATCACATAGGAATCCATCGGGGCTAGGTTGTGGGTTGTCACACTGTCTCCTTCTAATTTTGAAGCCGTTAGAGCCGCATGTCGACGAGCAGTCTCCCCAGCTTGACCACTCACCCCATGATCCGTCCACTGTTTTATCACACATAAGTGAAAAAAATCAGTTAGACTCACAACTCAAAACTCAAACTTTGCGGACATCAAATGCGCATTAGTTCCGCTGAATCACTGAGTTTTCAAAGAATAGGCCTATGTGAAATAATTATGCCACTGTCATTCCTTGCCGCAACTGCTCCTGATACCCTCGTTTTAGTAAAATAATATCGTTGACTGTTCGTAAATCAATACCGGTACCAAAAATCTATGAGAAAAAAAACTTGCATCCTCATCAAATCTTTTGGAGTAATGTTTCTTCAACTGAAGAAACAGAGTATGTAAAAATCTTCTCACAAAGAAACGAAAAGATTAATGTTTAAAAAAAGGTAAAAGGGTAAAAGGTTTAATGGGTAAAAGTTGACGGTTTTTTATTTCACAATATTTGTATGGATGGGTTTTGATAATTTTGTGGTAAATTCTAGTCTCAACTGTCACATGATTCAGGCAATTGTAGCATAATTCAGAATTAATTCAAGTTTAACAATATGGACAACACAACTTGTCGGGGTCAACGTATCCTTTTCAATAATATCAAACCTGGGGATGGACCCAAAGGTACTCCAAACAACCAATCAGTGAAAATGAGGACATCCTGTTAAGAAAAAGGTAACAATTGTTCATGGTTTGTAAGGATTTTTGTTTTATTCACAGTTCGCGTTTATTCTGTTTAAAAATAAGGATGGTGACGTTGTGGTCTTCATATGCTATTTTCGTTATACCTCCACCGATGGAGGTATTCCCGTTGAAAGATCGGAAGTATTCTGAATCAGGTGGCAAACCTGTTCTTTGTGTTTGATATTACCTGCACATATGTCGGTTGAACAAGGGGCTCTCTGCAAGTTTTCTCCCTTACACCGTTTCCCCCCATATTGGGGGACCGGTTTAGAACAATAACGAACTCGCCAGGCGTCCTCCCTGTCCTGTTTACATTCTTTCTTGCAGTGCCAATTCATCCACTCACTCCATCCGCCATCAACTATAACGGGAGAAAGTATACGAGAAACATTGGAACGAAAATCTAAAAGAATTCCACCGAAGCTTAAAGTTGATTTCTGCCTTCGTTTTTGGAGATCCCCTGCTCCGCAAAAAAAACGGTCCAACTAAAAATGTATAAAGCAAAATCAGTGGCGTAACCAGACATTTTCATATAAGGGGAAAAGCGGGGGTAAAAACTTAATTTAGGGGTACCGAACTATTTTTTTATATTTATTTTTATTTTATTTTTTTATTTTTATTTATTTATTTTATTGATTTATTTATTTATTTATTTATTTATTTATTTTTTTTTGGGGGGGGGGGGGGTGTCATGGGTTCTGAGCGGGCCGTGGAGGGGGGGGGGGAGGACTTAGCCCTCTGCCCTCCTCTAAACTAACGCCACTGAAGAGTCAAATACAGTTGTTAAAATAAACGTTATTTTTGTTTAACTCTAAATCAAAGTTTTATACAAGTATTGGACAGGTTTTCAAATAATAAAATACTTCGTTTTATACAAAGCTTATCAGGTAAAAATGAGAATTTTCAACAAATAAATAGTAACAATGATATAACATTTTCTTCAAGCAAGTACATGTAATATGTGCCAAAAGCCATGAAATAAAAGTTTTCCCTCATCTTTTTGTTTTATAAACATTAAAAAGTGCCTCGAGATGATCTTGGGCTGAACTCACCTGGGCATTTGCGGGGCGTACTGCATGGCCGTTGGGCGTTCACGTCCCCCTCGCAATCCAGCCCGCCGTACAAGGGTTTCGGAGCTGTACAACTCCGGTAACGGTTTTGGGTACCCTGACGTCCGCATGTGATGGAGCACGGTGACCAGAAACTCCATGTTCTCCATCCTCCATTGACTGTTAAAGGGGAAAAGCAACAATATTATTTAGGAAAAGGTTTCTCTGTTACACTGTGGCCCACTTTCAACTAAGAGCAGTTACCAGGGACACCATATAATTGTCTTCAATGCATTGACTACGTGAAAATAAAAACCATAGCACTGAAAGGACATTTTTTGAATGGTAATCCTGACGTCTGCATCATTTTATGACTAAGGATCTTTCGTCCCATCGTCATAAATCTAAATATCATACTCTCTCTCTCCATATACACAAAAAGGAGAACAAAAGAACAACTTAGTCCAGCTTACTTGGGCAGTTTTTTCGATTGTTGCACCATGCGACTTCCCTGAAATTTCCTTTGCAGTCATCTCCGCCATGCTCCGGTTGTGGAGAATCGCATTCCCGTTGGCGCATCTTCTTCTCACCACAGGTGGCGCTACATTCACTCCATTCACTCCAATCGCCCCATTCTCCATGTACTAAAACCACATAATTATGTGTAATGAACGTCCAGTGTAATGTGATTGACAAGTTTGTAAGTTTACTACTATAGAATAAAAACAAGAGTCAATGTTTTTAGAACGATATTATTTCAGCTGTCGAATGAACGTACATTTAACTGAATTATTGAAAATACTGAAACACTATTGTTTTTTTTTTATAGAACGCCCAAATGTATACAGGTCTGCATGATGTTATGACCAAGGATCTATTGTCACATCTTCATAAATCTAAATATGCTCTTTCTCGTTATACACAAAAAAGAAAAGAAAAGGAAACAATTTAGTCCAGCTTACTTGGGCAGTATTGTCGATTGTTGCACCATGCAACTTCACTGGGATTCCCGGTGCAGTTATCTCCGCCATGCTCCGGTTGTGGAGAATCGCATTCCCGTTGGCGCATCTTCTTCTCACCACAGGTGGCGCTACATTCACTCCATTCACTCCAATCGCCCCATTCTCCATGCACTAAAACCACATAATTATGTGTAATGAACGTCCAGTGTAATGTGATTGACAAGTTTGTAAGTTTACTACTATAGAATAAAAACAAGAGTCAATGTTTTTAGAACGATTTTATTTCAGCTGTCGAATGAACGTACATTTAACTGAATTATTGAAAATACTGAAACACTATTGTTGTTAATCTCTACAGAACGCCCAAATGTATACAGGTCTGCATGATGTTATGACCAAGGATCTATTGTCACATCTTCATAAATCTAATTATGCTCTTTCTCGTTATACACAAAAAAGAAAAGAAAAGGAAACAATTTAGTCCAGCTTACTTGGGCAGTATTGTCGATTGTTGCACCATGCAACTTCACGGGGATTCCCAGTGCAGTTATCTCCGCCATGCTCCGGTTGTGGAGAATCGCATTCCCGATTGCGCGTCTTCGCCTCACCACAGGTGGCGCTACATTCACTCCATTCACTCCAATCGCCCCATTCTCCATGCACTTTAACCATTTCTATGAAAGGAACGTCCGGTGTTATGTAATTGACAAGTTTTGCAAGTTTACTACTATAGAAAAAAAAACAGGAGTCAATGTTTTTAGAATTAGACGGTAACGATTCAACTTTCGAATGAACGCACATTTTACTGAATTATTGAAAATACTGACACACTAAGTTGTTAATCTCTACAAAATGCCCACTTTTTGAGAGTAAGGGACAAGCAAACAAAACGGAATGATGAAAAAATTACTTGCATAACAAAACACTAATATAGCCTACATACATAGCCTTTGATTAAAAAAAATCAGAAAATACACAATTGATAGAATAAAAATTAAGATTATTAAAAGCGTCATCCTTTTTTGATTGATGATCTTCAGGTGGATATATTTGTTTTATTATACTATTCTGAAGCAACTCGTACCCGGGAAATTCTTTCAAAGTAGTGTGTACCTTGGGCTATTTCCTGCTCTATCGACGGCTGTTTTGGAGCAATTTGCCCAGAGCAGGGATCTAAGCAGTTCTTGCGGTTATTCCTCTCTGCCCACCCGGCTCCACCTTGAGAGCAGCACTCCTCGGCAGTACTGATCGTGGCAGAATATCTGAATTGGCACCTCCATCTGTTAGCGATCGGTGTCCGTTGTCGAAAACAAAACCCTTCGCCGAGGATATCTATGAGAAGTACAACGAATTCATTTAAAACAACGTCAATTTTGTGTGTGCTCTAATTTACTAAAATGCCGTTCGATGTAATAATATTGGTTTAGTTCTCAATGAAAAAAAAAAGTTAATTGCATTAAAAAATGTAACTAGAAGTACTTGTGTTGGTCAAAGTATACTCATCGTTGTCTAGATTGAATACACGCTGAAAAGAAAAACTGGTATCGTGTTTGTAACAGAACGAATTCACTGTAAGGTGTTGATACACTAAACTACATTATTAATCAATGGCCAATAGGTGGCGCTGACATGGTGAGTTGTTTTGTTCTAATCTGTTAAACACGAATTTGTAATCTTAAAGGATGATGAAATGTAAATATTAGTCATCAATGTGCAATTAATTTCGTGTTCCTGTTCGGTCTGATTGTGGCGTGTTTTCTCATTATCATGTCACATTAACATGTTTAGTGTAAAGTTAAACGTTTTTGTGTAAGTGATGTTCATACCTCAATGTCAAAATTTACTTTTCAAACCACTAGTTAGGCCTACATCAATTTAAAAGGGATCGTTGTTTTCCCTCTAAGGAAAGTAATTTAAGTACAATGTGAACAAATCCGGTTAGCACGGAACTTTGTTTCCGGTTTGTCATCTGAAATAACATTGCTTGGCATGGAACAGGGTGGTTGCTCTAGCACACTGCAATTAAAGGTAAGAGTCAGCGACCAAAACTTGCCAAATATAAATTTAGCACCGGTTCCATTGGATGGTTTTGAAGAATGGATTTCTCTATAGGATCACCAATTCCCTGCATTAACTCTGGTGGATAAGTCATCAGGATGAGGATGTTCAAATCCCGGTCATGACACATGTATCCTTGAGCAAGACAATTAACTAATTTTTGCTTCAAACAGGGGAAGGGGCATTTGTATAGGTCTCGCAATGGATTCATTTACCCCTCCATGTTTTTAGCTGTGCTGAAGAGACTTGGGTTTGTATCTCTCCATGTGCTTGTTTCTGGGCATTGGGGCAGGTTTCTATCCCTTCAAAAAGTAGCCCACACCTCGAGTGGCCCTTGGGCCTTGTGATGGGCAAATTGCGTGGTGTAAAAGTCGTGGTGTAAGTAATAAATCTGGAATTAGTTCGCCTGCTAACCTGGGAGGCGTACATCAAACATCTTTTGTGTTTGATTTTGCTTTCGAAGTTCAATATTTCCCCTCAAAACAGACAAAACTACTGAACACAAAAAATACCTATATTGGCTCAGTTCTTCAGAAAAAAAGATGTTATAGTTGACAGGTACGTTGACAAATGAAAATGTTTGAACAAAAAGTAACATACAAAATATACCAAATCGTCGGCAAGAAAAATAATTTACTTCAATCTCTAGCTATACAGGAACCTTAAAAACGTCCAAGTGTTTTCAGAAGGTTAAATGGCAAAAAACAAACAAACAAACAACAACAACAACAACAACAACAAAAATTGCCGAGGTTCAATGACAATGAATATGTCTTTTGTGAAAAAAAGCAGTGATTTTAATCAAAACCGAAAAGCGGCAGAGAGTTTCTGATTTTTTAGCTTCGGTTTTGCGTAATTGATTTTACTCAGATGAAGAAAAATAATAGATGGCCTAACATGTTATTGTTATTGGCCTGGTGGCGCCTTATCGCTGAGTACAAGGCCTTGGTACTAATAAAATTACAGCTTACCAGCCAATGCATTGTTACTGAAGATGACAAAGCATGCCACTGCTAAATAAACAGTCAGGTGTGGTCTGCAGGGCTCCATCTTTCGGGCTCTTGTCTGCATCGGACTGCTCCAAAAGTGGTCTAAGTATACGTTGCCGCTACGCGAATGTTTTAAGTGAAAGTGCAACTTGTTTTTTGGGTGCAACGGCTAGAAAGAACTACACCAGGAAATCCTACACTACGCAACAGACATTCCGGTCTGTGATTGTAATTTTGTGATTGTCTGCCAGTTTATATCAGGCAAACACATTAGTGTACTTTAAAAAGTATTAAGAAATTAAAAGCACTTTCTTAATCTTATGTCCACACAACAGTTCTTCTTGCAATTGGAAGACAAACCAGCAGTCATTGTAATTTCTGTGTGACCTTATATTTTAGTTCATCTTAGAACTTTTTTATTTAAATGCTATCGATTTCTGGCTGTTGGTCTCTTATCAACCAAACTACATGTATGGTTTATGAAATACTTGAAAACTTGTCTTTAACCTACGTTGTCACGACATGAAACTTTATGCTTTCTACCATTCATCTTCCGTTAGAAGCTCATCTTAAACTTCTGACTGAACAAATAACAATATCCTGGTAGGCTTACACGAAGAAGAAGTAAAACAGACAGTTATTACTCTAGTCTATACCAGATATTGTACCAGAAGAATGAACAAGTTCATTTATTTGTCTTTGGGATATAGGTGAATGTTTGATGGTGGACAGTCCCGTACAATCGGCAAAATTTACAAGAACCTTTGTACTTAAACAAAATGACAAACATATTTGCCAACAAACCTTGCCTGCTTTTTTTGGCGAAATTAAAACTCTTGCATTTGAACCAGCATTAGCCACATATACTTTTTTTTTTACAACAGACCTTACTGCAGGAAGTAACGCGTGATTGGAATGACGCAAAGTTTTTAAACAAGTAGGCGCGGGAGCTCTCAAACCTTCGTAAAGGTGGACATCCGGTAGCACCTAAGAATCGCAAGCTGAGTCGTTTTGATTTCATTCTCCTAACAGTAGGCATGTCAACAAACCACGTCAAGTCCATGGTCCTTCCTTCCTACGTAAAGGAAGCAAAGGAAATGGACCAATACACTAACCTTTGTCACGAATACCACAAACCCACACCCAGATGACGACGAACTTTATGTTTTGATATGACGGGCAACCGTGTGTTTTGTGTGTGTGTGTTTTTTGTTTTGTTTTAGTTTTTTGTTGTTTTCATTTTGTTTTTTGTTTTTTTGCATTACTTGGCAAAGGTCCTCGCGATTAGAACGCCTGCGTGTCAGAATGAGTTCAAGTTGACATATGTCTGGTCTTGTAAAAAAAAAATCGGAACTGTAAACGTCAGGGTTTTGTGTCACACTAAATTAAACTGGGAAATCACATTTAAACAACGTGTCTTATTCCCTGGAATCAATTCACCTGTGGTAAAGCAGAGTCCGGTTCAACCGTTACCGCCGCGTAAGTTTGTACCAACCACACACACGTACCATTTGAGGGGAGGAAATCCTAGAACTTGACGTTTGTCTACGTCTTTGTGACTGCTGAGCGATTATGCCTTCCCAAGGAGGAATTGTCAGAGTTCGTGGGACCTATACAGCACTTTTACTCCTGCTTGCCTCAACGTGTTATTGCCAAAATGCAGGTGAGTTGAGAGCCATTCAAACTCAGAGAATGTGTAGGACTTGGGATGTTTTAAAACGTTGCTTTTTTATTTCAACAACAAAATGAACAGAGGAACAAAATGGAAAAGAAAACAGTACTCCAAAACCAAGCAGTGACAGCCATCCAGGTTAATATGATTTAGGTAGGGTTACTATGGGTATTACGTTACTGTGCCAAACAGTCTCCACAAAAAAGCAATTAGGAGAAGTACTCTTGGTGCAAAGGTGAAATGTTCACAACTTTGCGCGACTGTTACGCATCATTACGTCCAACATAGATTATCGTGTCTGATGACAATTTTGAACCATTATGTCCGACCCATTGTGTAAAATGGACATAACGGGCCAGACAAAATGAGTCGGACGTAAAGGTTTTGAATGGGTCGGACAAAATGGTTTGTCGGGCACAATGGATTGGACGTAATGGTTTGTTGGACACAATGAGTCGGATGTAAAAGGTTTGAATTGTGCGACATAATGGTGCAAAACACACGACCCTTATGGTGGAGTTTAACGTAAATAGAGATTAGTCCATTATGATCCACTTTGCCAACACTAGACGATATATTATTCCAAGCTGTCCCCGCTAAGCTGGAACTCTTGTATTTAGGCTTGTTGGATACCTGCGTGCACCGTTTACCCTGTTGTTGTCAATGAATGTTTTTGTTGCCTGTAAAGTTCAACGTTCTGTACATGATGTATTGTAGAGGCACTATACATGAATGGCAAAAGATAAACAAGTTTAGTCTAAAAGCTTACCGTTTATGAAGTTAATACAAGAACCAATTTTTCTGTAAAATATTTCTCCATGAAATGCTGTCATATTCGAGAAAACTGTATCTGAAAAAAAAACAGTTAAATAAAAAAAATAAATAAAAAAAACCGCAAAAGCTGTGTTCGGGTTTAGGACAATGTGTTGACGTGCTGAAAAGTGTGCACGTTTTTTTCACTATTTTCTCCTGACTCAGACGACGGATTGAGCCCAAATTTCACAAAATGTTTTTCTTCTTCGTGTACATATTGAATCAGACCATAGAGCAAGGACCAGAAACAAAGTAAGAACACTGCACTATCATCTTTACCAAATATTCATAGTGCCTTTAATGGTTTCAGATTGTGTATAGGCCTACATTTAAGGTTTTTTGCCTACCGGCTATATGAATGTTCTATAATGTTCTATATTGTGATTGTTTTCAGCCCATGAATAAAAAGAACTCATTTTTACTGCTGCAAACTATATGAACAGCCGAGATCGTGGACTTTCAAATTGTATGAAATTGTAATACCTGCTGAGTCCCGGTAACAAAATTCACTTTCTACTCATGCAGGATTTAACCGCCTAGTAGTGTTCCTTCGTTTTGAACGTTCGTAGGACCGTAGCACGGTAAAGACCTTGCCATTGCCCAATCACAGCTATGCAACTAAGACTCCACCCAACACTGACAGTTCTTTTTGTTGAACATTATAAATATTCATGTTATTCAAAAAGCCAGGGGAGAGGCATGCGCTGAGAAATTTTCGTATAGTGCTTCTACCTGTAAAGCATACAGGGCGAAGACAATACTTCCAATGCAAGGCAGCAATGTGCCCCCACTAATAAAAGAATTGAGCTCGTACAAGAATGTAACTTAAATGGAGGTTGTGTTGCATGGCTCTTGAGACAAAGTCTTGTTAACTTGCAATAGAAGATGTGCCGTGAATGCAAATTGAATCGGGGAAAGGAGGAAAAGGACGACAATTTTGGACTAAAGAACCTGCATATAAACTCATTGCAAAAACAATTATTACTTCACCACAAAATTAACGCGAGAACTGCAGCATATTTGTTTGTTTGTTTGTTATTATTAAAAAAATTTGGGTGGGGGCGGGTGAAGCATAAGGATTTGGGTGTCAGGTTGGCCGAATAACTTAAAGCTATATAGGACTGGTAAAGCCTATAGTGCAGGTTTCTTACTTTGTTTAATTCCATGAAAACATCGAGGGAAAAATGAAATTTTTGATTCAATCAGTTGTCTAAAAGAGCAGGGAATCGTGAGAGGCATACAATTTTAAGTACGTAAAAACGTCAATTTAAAATTGAAATTGGGTCTTAAAAAACATTGGTTTGGAGCTGGTACTGACTTGAACTTCATAAACAGTGAGCTTTCATACTGCGGGAAAATAGGCCTACATATAAAATACCGGATTGGTACCCATCAAAAAACATTGATTTCTTTGAATCAGTCTGCTGAAACCTCACTGGTTATGAAGTTCACGACAGTATCCCACATAATTATTTCTGTCTAGAATTTGTTTTTTAAAGACCCAGATTTTAATTTCAATTATTACAACAAAAATTTAAAATAAGGTTTTACATGGTGCCAACAGATGTGCTCGGCTTTTCACTATTTTCTCTTCACTTAGACAACGGATTTAGCGAGAAATTTTCCAAGCAATCACACAAAAACAGATCAGAAAATAAATCTTAATATTATCAGCCTCTACATGCCATGATGAAACCAAATCTCATATGAATGTGAACAGCAGGCCTGAATATCATCCTGAACGAACCAAATCTGATTTGAATGTGAACAGCAGGCCTGAATATCATCACAGACGAACCTAATGTTATTTGAATGTGAACAGCAGGCCTGAATATCATCATGGACGAACCGAATCTGATTTGAATGTGAACAGCAGGCCTGAATGTCATCCTGAACGAACCGAATCTGATTTGAATGTGAACAGCAGGCCTGAATATCATCATGGACGAACCTAATGTTATTTGAATGTGAACAGCAGGCCTGAATATCATCATGGACGAACCAAATCTGATTTGAATGTGAACAGCAGGCCTCAATATCATCACAGACGAACCGAATCTGATTTGAATGTGAACAGCAGGCCTGAATATCATCATGGACGAACCAAATCTGATTTGAATGTGAACAGCAGGCCTGAATATCATCATGGACGAACCGAATCTGATTTGAATGTGAACAGCAGGCCTGAATATCATCATGGATGAACCGAATATGATTTGAATGTGAACAGCAGGCCTGAATATCATCATGGCGAACCGAATCTTATTTGAATGTGAACAGCAGGCCTGAATAGCATCATGGACGAACCAAATCTGATTTGAATGTGAACAGCAGGCCTGAATATCATCATGGACGAACCGAGTCTTATTTGAATGTGAATTACATTGAATTAAACAAAGTAAGATCCCTGCACTATCAGCTTTACCAGTCCTATAATTATCCCTTTAAGCTATGCGGCCAACTGACACCCAAATCCTTATGCTTCACCCACCCCCATCCCCAGTTGTCGCGTTAATTTTGTGGTGAAGTAATAAATGTTTTTGCAATGAGTTTATTTTATATGCGGGTTCTTTAGTCCCAAATTGTCGTCCTTTTCCTCCCATCCCACGATTCAATTTGCATTCACGAGACTTTGTCTCAAGAGCCATGCAACACAACCTCCATTTAAGTTACATTCTTGTACGAGCTCAATTCTTATATAACAGTGGGGGCACATTTGCTGCCTTGCATTGGCAGTAATTGTCTTCGCCCTGTAGGCTTTACAGGTAGAAGCACAATACAAAAATTCCTCAGCGCATGCCTCTCCCCTTGCTCTTTGATGAATAACATGAATATTTATGATGTTCATCAAAAAGAACTGTCAGTGTTGGGTGGAGTCTTAGTTGCATAGCTTGTGATTGGACAATGACAGAGTCTTTACCGTGCTACGGTCCTACGAACGTTCAAAACGAAGGAACACTAGTAGGACGGAACGGTATGTTTTGTGCCTGTTCCTTACTCTACGGTATGGTGGCTGTGCTCTGCTCAGTAAGGCGACATGTGGCTTGCGTGTGTTTACTAACACTGCATAGTATTGCATTGACCTCCCTGTAACCTGGAACTTACACCAAACCTAAGGATGTGCCAGCTGAAGTGTATTAGGCCTATAGGATGTGTGTTTTTATGGGAGGAGTGCTTTTACAAGTGCATTATATAGGATTGAACGGAAATGCCCGGTACTTCACCCTTTTGGGGCCTCTTTCCTGTATAAAGGCCATCACAGCAGGCGTTTACATAATAACTATTCTCGATATCATCATAGAGTTACCTTCATGATATGATTAACCAACCACTGGAGTCTGTTGTAGAGTTACGTGATTGCGTCTCACACATGCCGATGTCAACCAATGTGATTCTTGTGGAGGGTCCTTTTTCACAGTTCTCACCCGTAGTACGCGTGCTCAGAACAACGTGCGCAATACTGAGTATGTGCGCGCACGCGCACAACTGTAAAAAAAAAGGCCCTTGTGTCTGCTGCCGCCAGCGTCTCAAAAGTCTCCAATTAGTCCAAGGAGCTTGTCGGGCTGTAGGCCACTGTACCCCTGGCATGTATGGAGGCGTCACAACGTTTGAAGTAGATAGGAACACTACGCTCGTTGAGAGTTACATAACAGGCATGCATTAGACAATTGTGGTGATGGATTTCTGTGATGAATTGGGATATCAAACCAAAACCTGTTTGAATTCAAATTCCTATGAGGCACAAATTTCAGTGTTTTAGTTGCCTCTGTGATTTGTAAATAATATGCTTGAAACTCGGTGAAATCCATCAGTTGCTGTACGTCTTGGCATAACCCGTTGCTTCGCAAATGCAATTTGACGGCACATACTTTGGCATGCTCCGCTGTTTCGAAAACACCATGCATTGAATACACTGTAGACTGTGTGAAGGTATGATAATTGTTTTATTCCCTTTGAAACCACCTGTTTCTAGTCTAACCTGGCGGAATTGACTTTTTTTTTTTTGGTATCCAGGCTATTTACCTATTTCAGTTAGATAAAGTACGGGTGTTTTTTGTTGTTGTGCTTAGCCGCTGCTAATAAAGGTGCTTGGCATCGGAACTTTGTGCTTACTTCATAACCAAACCAAACTTTAAAAAAGACCTCAAAAACACATTATTTATTTTCAACTTTTAGTCCATAAAGTCCCATTTTGTTCCCTTTTCCGGTCATGACTAGTGGTTAGTGGTAACTGGAGTGAATGGGGGGCGTGGCACAACTGCTCAGCGTCATGTGGTACTGGAAACATTACACGATATCGGACGTGTATAGACCCCTCCTCAGAGATTGGAGAAACCCACTGTAATGGAACAGCCCAAGAATCAAATCTATGCGATACCAACGTTACGTGTCCACCAGGTACGCGTTTTCTTTTATTGAGTTACCGTCCCTTTTATTGATCTCTTTTTACATTAACAATGTTGATTTCAAAACAAGTTTTTAATACTTTAAGTACTTTAAGTAAAACAAATTCTAATTAAAGACACCATAAACGTTATAGGAATTTTGCCTTTGCGAGTGAGGCAAAATTTGCATCCAACACTGACGTTGTATTTTGAACACTGCAATGACTATAAACGAAGACGGCAAATAAACGAATTTCACTCGCTTGTTATAACAGTCTATGCAAGTTTATTTACTTATACATGACACAAAGTTCTCTGAGAGAAAAACCTATTGACCATTAACCAATAACGAATTCCTCAATTGTAAAGACCAGTTATTAATCATTTTTGTCTTGACTAGTGGTGAATGGTAACTGGAGTGAATGGGGGGAGTGGCACAACTGCTCAGCGTCATGTGGTACTGGAAATATTACACGAAATCGGACTTGTACAAACCCCTCCCCAGAGAATGGAGGAACCCACTGTAATGGAACAGCCCAAGAATCAAACATATGCGACACCAACGTCACGTGTCCAGGTACGCGAATGTCAGGGTTTTACAAAATTGTACTTCAGTGATCAAAATTAATATTGAATTTTAGCTCAATATTAAAGGTTGTTCGTTTGAGAACTTATATTACTTTGAGCATTTGTGTTTGGTTGTTTATTTGTTTGTTTGTTTGTTTGTTTGTTTCTAGTTTCCTTTTCTTTTGGGATTTTTATGGAGGCATTGTTTAAAGAACCGAAGGAAATGAGATAAACTAAAATTGTAAAAATAAACTTCAAATATGCACATGTTTATGCCCGTTTATTTACACAAACTTGCAAAAAGACGGCAAAATGAAGCTGGATACAAGTCACACCAATTTCTCGATTGCTTCTAGTTGTTCTGATATTGAGTTGGACAGAGTGACAGAGAGAGGTGGAGAGAGAGGTTGAGGGAGGGGGTAAAACATAATGAAAAATCAAATTAAAATCACCTTCTCCCAGAGTTGTAAGTGCACTGATACCCTTTCTATCTAACCCTGACTAGCGGTGAATGGTAACTGGAGTGAATGGGGGGCGTGGCACAACTGCTCAGAGTCATGTGGTACTGGAAATATTACACGTTATCGGACGTGTACAAACCCCTCACCGGAGAATGGAGGAGACCAATGTAATGGAACAGCCCAAGATTCAAAACTTTGCGATACCAACGTCACGTGTCCAGGTATGAGTGAATCCTGGCCATTCAGCGGTTTGAATGTTGCCCTTTAGGCCTTCGTGGCACTATTAGTGATTCCAAAATAACCTCGAATTTCTGTATTTGAATGGTTTTAAAAAGGCTAAAGATATTGATAAAAGTAATGTAGTTTTTGGCCTTTTACGTGTTTTTACATACCTTAGAAACTTCCTCTTTTCAGTTTTGAAAACTTCCTGTTGAATTTACTTTTCCGTCGATGCTCAAAGTGTGTAACAAGTGAAAACTGTTTCGATTTAACGCCGACATTTTTATTGGAAGCCTGTAAGTGTATCTCAAAACTGTTTTAACTAATGTCCCAAAAAATGATTTTAAAAGCCTCTTTCCAAAACAACATCTGTACATCCAACGGTAATTTATTTAATATTTTCTTATATTAAAGCAACGGCTGTTTAAAAAACGTTTTGTTTGTCCGTGAGTAAGATTTTAAGTGACTGTAAGTTTCATAAATGAGGCTACTTATATATATATATATATTAATTGGGGTGAGCAAAGAAAATTTGGCTGATGCCTGAGTCGAACCCGCGACCTCTCGAATACTGTACGAGCGCTCTAACCAACTGAGCTAACCAGCCCTATGTTGGTGGGCGGTCCTGTGCAATGCCAAACCACTTCACTGGGAGGGGGGGGGGTCCAGTCAGAAGCCGAACCGTATCTGCCGATAAGCCAGGGGTTTGTATTTATAGCAATATATTTGTATACATAAAACAAACGCAATAACTGACAAGTGTAAGACTTTTGTTCTTATAATAGAAAAAGAGCGCTTACTGGGGCGCCCACTAACGTCTCAAAAGTCTCCCATTGAATGTAGCAGAGGCCATAGGCCCTTTTCGAAAACCGCAGTTTTGGCTTGGGCTCCAGTTTGGGCCCCGTCCGCAAGTGCGCGTTTTCGAAGCAACAAACAGAGCCTAAGCCCAAGCCCTATCCCAAGCCGCGATTTCGAAAAGGCATGCCACTTTTCGTAATTAGAGACCGTATGAGAATTGGAACAGTATACACCGCCTCCCTCCCCCATAATTGATGTGAGGAGAAACTGACCCTGGTGAACGTGTGTGCATCATGATTTCAGTCGTGTTTTGGTGTGTTTCGTTTATAAATGTTAACAACCAAATTAGCTGCTGCAAACTGCTTACCAACCACAAGGACCTGTAGTATAAATGCAAAAATGTTGTTTAATGGTCTCACGTTTCGACCCTAGCAGAGTCTTTCTCAAAAGCTAAATGACAACACAGCACACACGTACAAGTATACTGGAGTAAAAAAAAACAGCAGTCAAGTGAAAAGAAGTGAGAGAGAGAGAGAGAGGCAGAAAACAGTCAGAAGATGCAAGGGATGAACAATGAAGAGGGAGACAAAGGGTGGGGCTTATAAATTTTCTAATATTATCATCAATTAATGATATTTAATTCTTTCATTTTGTTTAATTTAGTTAATGGTGGATGGAGCGACTGGGGCAACTGGAGCTCGTGTACGGTATCATGTGGCACAGGAGGTGAACAAGCGCGAAGCCGTTCTTGTAACAATCCCCCACCGAGCAATGGCGGTCTACCCTGCACGGATGATTCCAGTGAAAAACGTGACTGTGACCCAGCCACGCAGCCACCTTGTAAGTCCATCTTTTACAGCGGTGAATTTAGGGTAACATTTTAGGGGGCACAAGATGGTGCACCATGTTTTCTAGGGAGCACTTCTGGCCAATTAGAAATTATCACTTTTCCTAAACAAGCCCTTTTCGGCGCTCTTGTTACGCCGTTTACTATTTACTAAGATAATCTGACGTGGAAGTCAAAACAAATACACTGTCTGCGTATAAATAGAAAAATAGTTTACACAAAACACACTGAAATTACTTCATGAAAGCTTACAAAATGTAACAGTGGTACTCTGGTGATTTTTAATCTCAAAAGTCCAGATTTCAAATGGGGAGGGGGTAGCCGGGGGCACGGACATCAATTGGGTGGGGGCACGTGCCCCTATGCTCCCTAGTTATACGCCACTGAACTTGTTGTATGCACTAAAATATATTTTATAACAAACCTCTCCCTGGTTATTTATCCTGATTGGCTGAAACACGGTCACGTGGGGTGAACTAATATAACCTAGTGCATGAAATCACATATTAGTGGTGAGCTTATTATTTAAAACTATGTCTTATAGAAGCACAGACAGGTAACGATAGCTACAAATGCAATTTAACACATCCATGGCATTTTACCGTACGTTATGCGCACAATCCATGCCCAAATACTTCGGATCACTCATCGAGAAAGAATATGTTTTATTTAGTTAAAGTTTGATTTGTTTGCTCGTGCTCAGCCTATATACATCGTCTCATGTACATTTTTACCGATTCTTGACTACACAGGTTGTAGCTGGTCACAGTGGGAAGCCTGGAGTGCTTGTTCTGCACCACCATGCTCCGGAGGAATTCGATTGAGATCCAGAGACAGAGTCGGGGACCAATGTTCATCTCTACAAGGAGACTTCGTTGAGAGTCAATATTGTACAGCCGGATGTACATGATCAAAGGAACATCGCGCAAATGTATCCCCCTTTTAACATTGTTTTAACATAACTCATTATTTACCACAATTTGTATAGACTTCTTATTAAAGCATTGTTAATTGTTGTTGGGAGATTTAATACTTGATTTGGGTTTGGGGATGATCTAAAGGCATAGGCGTACGAGCCGGGGCAAGGGGGGGGGGAGTTACCCCCCAAATTCGGGCAAAACAGTGGGGAAAATTCGGGCACAGCAAGAAGAGAATTTTTCTTTAAAAAAGACGTTTTGTTAGAAACTGGTACTTGTGTTTTTGTCTTTCGGGCAAATCAACACCATACGCCTATGTCTAACAGTGTTTACCTATATTGTTAAGTTGATGTCACTCCTTGCAGATAATTATTACTATTTAATCATAAATTAACGTCTGATGTTTAGAACAAACTTAATCTATATAATTATAAAACATACAAAATATATGAGGGTATCCATAATCTTCAAAGAAAATTTGTACAAATACAAAAAATAATAGAGCAAGGGATGTCCTTTATATTGGTTTTAACCCTATACGGATGTGTGATAAGCACTGTATTCTCAGTGCTGTCCCGAGTCCTGTGAAAAGAGAATCCATATGCGTATTACATGGGTGGGATTCGAACCCAAGACTGCCATATTAGAGCATATGCCTTACCAGTAGAAAACCGAGCGCGTCCTGTGACAAGAGGTCAGTTTGCATCTTGGAATTAATAATTGCATCGGAGAAAAAAAATATATAATTTTTGGTTTTTACCACACACCGATGTGTGATAAACGCTATATGGACTAAGAGGTTTGAATAGCCTAGTTGTTATGTTTCTCTTGATCCAATATTGATTTGTTGAAAGGAAAATTTACCCAGGATAGTGACAAGTGCGTAGAGACTCGAATACGGGTTAACCCTGGTTAAGCCTTAAATACAATATTCAAAGAAGAATTGAAACGCTGTAAAATTTCATTACAAAATGAATATGATAATTGTAGGTGCTTTTATTTAAGTTTCGTTACCAGCTTAAGTTATTGTTAAAACCACTGTATCATTATTGCTCTTTGAAGAAAAAAAAAGAAACAGACAAAGAAACAAATGCTTTAATAAAATGAATCGTGAAATTACTCCATTCCAATAAATGAGTTTCCATTTATTTTTAATCGATGGATATTATATGTACTTTCAATGAGTTTACAGAGGAATTTAAAGGGAGCAAGAAATAACACTTCAATTACTTAAATCTTGCTCCTCGTGGGTATATACACGTTATTATACATATCGATATCAACTCTTTTGTTTAAATAAGCACAGAATGCAATCGGAATACAATACTCACCTCCCAAAATACAATTTTGGAACAAACATAATATTTTGTGCAAAACAATGTCTCTGCACGCATTGTTTAACTTAATAATAAGACCATTGTAAACTGATGTACATTATTATACTAAGGGACCAGTGCAGCTGCATGGAATTGTTTTAATATAATGAATGTATAATAAAATTGAGCTAGGATCACAACTAATAAAAAAGAGAGCGCCACCAAGAGGTTGCCCCCAGAAACCTTTTAAAACTAATTATTCATAAAATCCTTGTCGACATCGGTAAAAAATCATCATTGTTTTTCGCCTCCAAACAAATTTTACTTCTGACCATTGCTTTTGCGATCTAAAATGATCTTTATTCGTCCTAAAAATTGAAGAAAAGAACATCTTCCAAAAACAACCGATCCTAAGCTACTTTTTTTAGTGTTTTTTAACAAACTAATTATTAAGCAAAATATAACATTCCGCACTAAACTGCTTATTTTTCATTTTTCTTTGGTTGAAATTGAATAACTTTACAAGAAAAACAACACTTTTGTAAACTGATTCATCATTACTTGTATAAATACCATGGCAGTTAAATACTCAACAACAACATGTGCACAATTACAAAATTAAATAATTAAAACGCTACTTATTCTTTACAAAGTAAAACTGAACAATTACTGTCATAAAACATTATGGTTGGTGGTCAACAAGGGCCTACAAAATTTTGGAACGTCGATCGTTGAAGCATAAACATCGACTGTTAAAGCAAATGCATTAAAAAAAATCGATAATTTTGAAGCATATGTACAAGGTTGATCTTTCTAGTATCAGCTCATCAGAATTCTACGGAAACGTCATAAGGACACGGCATAACAAAATTCCCGGATTACTAATCCGCCCGGGTGAATTAGGGGCGGAATAGCAACTCACCTAAGTTGGTGGATTAGTGAGATACGGATTTTTGTTTTCCCGGCCATGTCCTAAATACACCTCCATACAATCCGTACATGGAAATATTTTTTTTTTTTCGTGTGAACGTGTTTGGTCCCAATACCCCTGGGTAGGAATTGGATAGGTTCCGAGTTCAATGAAGTGCTGCGTTGGTGGGCTGGGGTGCCTTACCCACCAACATTTTGTGGAAAGAGGGAGGGGAGGCTTTAAACAATGAATGATACCCAGCAAGGTTTTCTTTGCTGAAGTTGTTCCCCACAGGGAACTTTTAGAAAGGGGAACAAGTATTATTATACCAGACCAAACCGCATCCGGATGTTTTGGTGGTGAGTAGGCTATGTGTGCGTGGGGAAGGGATATCCGGGTAAAAATACCATTAATGTCTGGATCAGGATTATGCTGCAGAAAGGGCCTCTGATTAATACTCTACAGACGGGTCTGGCCCCTATGGACCCAAACCAAGTGACAGTTCTTGCACAGTTTTTCATTTGACCAAGATTGGATACTAATCATGGATGAATCGATTTAAAGTACATCAAAGATTAAGGAGTTCCAGATGAGATTTTTTTTAGTTAGTCTGTTGGTAGATTCTGCAGAATGATCACAGCAATCTTTCCCGTCTCTAGTCAACTACAGGCAGGCGTACATGCCTCCATGGAGGGGAGGGAGTTCATGGGTGAACCGGACGTACATCCGGGCAGTTCGTCTGAAGGGTTATCTAGAGCCAGTGCAGTCTGTCGTACATGTTTTCATGTCCAGATAGCTACCGGGGCAGGTTTGGTGCGTTCTGGTACACATTCTATTACGGAGAGAGAAACCCTGTGAACCACAATGGCCAGAGCACGACGTCCAATCCGACCATTCACCCCAACCATTGTTCTGGTCTGTACAGAAAAGATTAACACACCATACAATATTAAAACTCGAATTATAGTTGGGTACGTTATGATCATATACCAGTGATACTCTGCACCTAAGGGCAACACGGAGGAACAGTCCAACTTTAAAGCTAGGTTATGTGTGTGGAATGGGTTGGTGCGGTTGTAGGCTCTGAGAAGAGCCGATTCAGCATTTTCTAGACATTTTGATCAGTATAGTATACTTCGCGGAGCGGGGGGGGGGGGGGGGGGGGGGGATAACCACTAGCCACTCAGATCTTATACTATCCAAACTGATTACAGCAAATCTTACACTCGAACATCGTCTGTACATCACACCCGAGCGTTGGGGTGTGACGTACAGACGATGACTCGCTTGCTCTGAGAATTCCGATCATGACCAATCACACATTTGAGTCGTGAATATGTTTCTGAAGACGGGTTGCTAGCCGCACATTTGGAACATTTCAAAGATTAAAGCAGAGAAAGATCATGCATGTATTAAGTTAGACATACCCGGACAATATCCTTGGCAGTTACGGGTCATTGCCTGGAGGCCAGCGCAGTTGCTTCCTCCACCCGAAGGGGGAGGGTTGGTGCAGCTCCGGGAGCGTGTTGTCGTCGCATCGCTGTCACATGGGTCGCAGTCTGACCATTCACTCCAGGCAGTCCATTTACCATTGACTGCGAAATACAATATTCCAGATTTTATTTAGTGTGATTTAGATGGCGTTTATAAGTTTTTATCTTTAATTATGTTTACCTTTTGTTTCTCTCCACTACACTCAAGGGAAACACATGAGAAACTAATCCACTGAATGGTAAAATATGAACATGTCTGGTCAACATTTGGTTCTAGCAGATTAGATAGATTTGATGTCTGTTTCCTAAGAAACATTTTATTGTGCTGTAGCGCGGAAAGTCCAGCACCATCTTTTCCAATCCTTTTTTGAATATGCTAGATTATGGTCATCTCAGAACATTTTTCCTTCGTACAACCAGATTGTAAACTGATTTGTAACTACATATGCATGTGTACATTATTATTATGATTTTGTTAGATTCCAAACAGTCAATTAATCAATTCATTTATCAAGCCATCAATCAATCATACAATCATTCAATCAATCAATCAATCAATCAATCAATCAATCGATCGATCGATCGATCGATCGATCGATCGATCGATCGATCGATCGATCGATCAATCAATCAATCAATCAATCAATCAATCAATCAATCAATCAATCAATCAATCAATCAATCAATCAATCAATCAATCAATCAATCAATCAATCAATCAATCAATCAATCAATCAATCAATCAATCAATCAATCAATCAATCAATCAATCAATCAATCAATCAATCAATCAATCAATCAATCAATCAATCAATCAATCAATCAATCAATCAATCAATCAATCAATCAATCAATCAATCAATCAATCAATCAATCAATCAATCAATCAATCAATCAATCAATCAATCAACCAGCCAACCAATCAATCAATCAATCAATTAATTAATCAACCTACTGATGATGTCAAATTTGCTGTGTACTCATGTGGTACTATCTAGGCCAATGGATAACTGAATGTAAGAGAACTTTTGAGGTTAGTAAACTGTGCACCGTTCAATAATATTGAATCATCTACAATGATGTGACAATCCGAGTGAAACCGAACAAAATCGGTAAAGCAAATAGACGTTTGTTTTTCGGTTTCGTTTCTGTTGGTGAAGAACAACCAGTTGACGTAGTCGAGGTGGATTGCACACTTGAAGGGTGTTAACTGGGATAATGTGGCAACTTTGTTTACATGGCTCATTCGCTCATCCTATACTATAGAGACGGTCCTGACTTGTTTACCTATAGACCTTTTCTCAAAATGACATAATTATTTGTCATATTCCCTGTGCGCAAACGCAATAAAGGGTTTTGATTAGCATGGTATCTTAAAAGGGCTCTGACTATAGTTTGCCCTCGGTAAGAGATGAGCCGTGTCAAAATCAAGCGACTTTGGCTACGGCTCTAGCCGTTGGCTGCAGCGGCAGTGTTGAAGAATGGGACTTTTCCAGCGATCCGGCCGTAGCCACTGTTGAAGCCTTTATTTCAGACACGGTCTTAACATTGGTTTGCATGAATGAACCGCAAGATGTCTGAAACCATGGCCGGATCCGAATTGGCGGCTGCGGCTATGGCTACGACTGTTGCGAAGGGTGTTGTTAAGAACTTCTTATACTTCAACGCATGATGACGCGGCGATCCAGCCGTAGCCGCAGCCGTAGCCATCAATTCGGATACGGTCCAAGGTGAAGCTCAATACGTCAACGAATGCCTGATAACAACATTGTTTAAGAATTGAAGAAGCAAGCCATGTCCAGAGGAACTTGGTATAGACCAGAAAAAAAATGTCATTTGAGAAACTTGCTGTAAATTGTCAAGTACAGTACTGATAATCACGTGGCTTAATGAATTATGCATTTCTTCAAACTTCCACAGTCGCTCATTCAAATACCTTGGCATGTTATATTGCTATCACATGGAATAGTCTCCTCACTCGAGCCGTTACAATGCTCTCCTCTGTTACATGTCCGATATCTTGTCATATTGCCAACACCGCATGACGCCGTGCAGTTCTGCCAGTCACCCCAGACACTCCAAGTAGCGTTACCAACATCTGTCACGCGAACAACAGTAACGTTACACCGTGAGGATGGTGGGGTTAAGGCTGAGCCAAGTAATTCAAAACACAAACATTGAATGTCGAAGCAAAGTGTTTATTCTTTTCTTGTGTGTTGATGGTAGTAGTGGTAAATTTACAGTACATGTATGTATAAAATATACAGCGTAATTGGGCCATTTTTAGTCGAAAATTGTTCACTACCTTGGCAGTTTATAGTGCTAGTACATGGGATAGTCTCCTCAATCGAGCCGTTACAATGCTCTCCTCTGTTACATGTCCGATATCTTGTCATATTGCCAACACCGCATGACGCCGTGCAGTTCTGCCAGTCACCCCAGACACTCCAAGTAGCGTTACCAACATCTGTCACGCGAACAACAGTAACGTTACACCGTGAGGATGGTGGGGTTAAGGCTGAGCCAAGTAATTCAAAACACAAACATTGAATGTCGAAGCAAAGTGTTTATTCTTTTCTTGTGTGTTGATGGTAGTAGTGGTAAATTTACAGTACATGTATGTATAAAATATACAGCGTAATTGGGCCATTTTTAGTCGAAAATTGTTCACTACCTTGGCAGTTTATAGTGCTAGTACATGGGATAGTCTCCTCAATCGAGCCGTTACAATGCTCTCCTCTGTTACATGTCCGATATCTTGTCATATTGCCAACACCGCATGACGCCGTGCAGTTCTGCCAGTCACCCCAGACACTCCAAGTAGCGTTACCAACATCTGTCACGCGAGAAACAGTAACGTTACACCGTGAGAATGGTGGGGTTAAGGCTGAGCCAAGTAATTCAAAACACAAACATTGAATGTCAAAGTATGCTTGTATGTCGTTAGTAGTGGCGGTAATTAATGTACTGTAAACTATCATTCAGCGTATTTTTTCAATGTTTAATTGAATAGTTTTCACTACCTTGGCAGCTTAAAGTGCTGTAACATTGCATAGTCTCCTCACTCGAGCCGTTACAATGATCTTTGCCGTTACATGTCCTATATCTTGTCCTATTGCCAACACCGCATGAAGACGAGCAGTTCTGCCACTCGCCCCAATCGCTCCATCTGACCTTTTCAGTATTTGTAGAATCTGTCACAGTGTCATAACATCCTATTACTCATAATGATTCTAGCTGAGACATACAATAATTCAGGTAGCTCAACTCTAATCGGACATAATGGTTCGAAACTGTCGTCGGACATGAACGTCCGTGTCGGACATAATGGTGTGTAACATCTTATTTCCACACCATGCTTCAATTATCACCCGCTTTGATTATCAGGAGCGCCCTCTACTGACCACACCGCCCTATGATTTTAACACCAGTTTAACTGCTTGTCGCCCCTATCCTTCCTTCACATAATACATTGCAACCGAGTCCACTTACTTTTTGGGAATTGTTAGTGTGGGGGCGTGTGTGTTTGATTATAAAGTGATTGAGCAAATTTGTACAAGAACAGGCGTACCATTTTGAAAATCCGTCTTGTCTTTATGGTCAACTGAAGTTTCCAGGGACTGGACATCTTTCTTGTTGGATTCCCCCTGGCAGGCGTTTTCACATCGTTTGCCGTTGGTTTTGATGGACCAGCCGACACCACCAAGCAAACAGCAGTCCTTCGCATCAGACAATGTCGTTTGGACGGACGGGTGTATCTCGTCAGTACACCGCCCTCTTTGCCCTATTGGGGTGCGCTGACGAAAACAGTGCCCCGCAACTCCTGCTCTGGGTTTTCGACCTAATGGTGGAACCAGGATTGTCGGTGAATTATGATGTCGAGGTTAATTATTTCCAAGGAGATGACCAATCAATGTCAAGTGAAGGACACGGTACATCAGGTACCCCACGACATAAAACAAACCACACAGAAGGACACTCCAACAAACAAACAAAAACAGAACTCTCCGCAAAAACAAACACATTATTACATTGACAAAGAGCATTAAACAAGAAAATGCCACCAAAGACAGAGTATTGGTCTATCGAACTGTGAACCGCGTTTACGAAGGTCATGTTGACATCACAAGAAAGCAGATGACAAGAAAGAGAAGAAAGCACAAGAACGACAGAGACGTCCACGGCTGGGATGTTGTGAATTTCTAAATCAGTGTAAAAGTGACATTGGGTTTGTTGTCCCATATGTCAATATTTGAAGATAAAAGTTCGTCTCCTGATCCCCGATGTATGTGGTCTGACCAACTCGGCTGCCTTCAAACAGGACTGCATTTACTTCTTCACCCACACCAAAGACAAACTGTAGATTGTATTTAAAGTTTTGACTGTAAAATCTTTATGACATAGTAAACATTTTATGGATCACAAAAATAAAGCATATTCACACTTTCCTTTTCGAACGGTGGTTACAACAAAATGTACGGAAGTTTAAAAAGGCCATCTACGTTTCTGAGTTGCTGAGGTAATTTATCGTAGAAAGATGGAATACAGATATTTATTACAGGAATAAGTCTGGTTACAACAAAATGTACGGAAGTTTAAAAAGGCAGTCCGCGTTTCCGAGTTACTGAGGTCATTTATCATAGAAAGATGGAATACAGATATTTATTACAGGAGTACGTCTTTCCACGATGATTGTTACATCTTTCCAAGATAATTGTTCCATCTTTTCAACTAACAACATTTCATTATTCCATCTTTCCATGATAAATTACTTCAGTGACTCGGAAATGCGGATGGTCACTTTAAGCTTCCGTACAAATGTATTACGGTTAGATATTTTTCTTCTTCTAATAAATAGGGGTGAGGTTATGGTCTTGTCCCCCCCCCCCCCCCATCTTCTGGTATTTCTATCTACGGCAACCTACTTGACAGTTTGACCAGGAAGTCTCTCTTCCGATATGTGGTTTGTTCATTATTCACTACTAGTTGGTTGAGGCCGGCTCTATCCAGTTAATTTTATACAACTCTTATTCATTTGACCCCGTGTTCAAAGTTCCTCTGTATACCAATTCAATTTTCGATCACAAGGCCGTGTATTTAACCACAACACGGAAATCCTTCAAGTGTATGTTAAATGTGTGAATTTAGAATCTTGATAAAACTGATTACAGCATTTAAAAATAGACACAAAACCGAGGATAGGGTAAAACAAAAAATGATTGAAAGGTTATTCATGATGGGTTCAATTACATGAGCGGAATGAAGCTTTAGTTTGATAGATTGTTTGTTCTTGATTATTAGATGATAATAGACCATGCTGTCAGGTGGTACTACCATAGAGCAAGAGTATTATATACCCGATTAGAACTTGACGAATTCCACGCTGTTCTAAGACTGTGTCATACAACTTGATGTGCAGAACTGTTCGTGAGTTTTCAATTTCCTTGAAACTGAAAACGACCGGACTGAACAACTCCCCCTCCCCCACACACGCTCATAGTGGGCTTTTATGGAGCAATGCCAAAGTGCGGTATGTACGCCCTCACCATACACGTTAGCAGGAGGGGTCCCGAGTAGAGGATACCGTTATAACGTGTGAAAGCTGGGCAAGGCCCCCCCCCCCCACTTGTTAAGTAGAAGCAAGAAAAACTAGACATAGAATTTTTGTTTATTACAAAAATACGGTGTTCGGTTGAACGTTACACAATGACGTAGTTCAAAAACATTGAACATAAAAAGATGAATTTGTATACAATGTTTGGTTTTTATAGTTAAACTTGTACCACACTTTGTAACAACTCCCGTTTCTTGACAAATGTCATAATTCCAAAAAAAGTGGCGGTTTCATCTACTCAATATTGCCTATGTACACAGTAAGTTTTAAGTTTGTACAAGCTTTACTTTTGTTTAAAATTGCTGGAGAAGGTTCACAGGGAAAGAAGAACACGAGGACAAAAAAAGCCGTTACAATTAGTGTCGTAGCACCATTGATTTGAAACTTGTTACCAGAGGACGCTGTTTAATGTAATGACGTTATCAGTTTTAAACTTGAAAACGCAGAGTCCTTTACCTATACTCACACACTGAAACCGCTGTCCAAAGCTTGTTTTATACTGACCAAAGAACTAAAAAAGAATGGCTTTATAACAATTCTTTCCTTCAACTTCCGGTTGGAACCGCAATACAAGGTCAAATTGGGGTCATTTCTTTGAGACATTTAAATTATTTCCAAAAGACCTTTGCGATGATGTGTAGATTGTAAAAATCCATTGTGCACTTCAGGAGTTCTGATTTAATGAATAAACTTTGATTTGTTGTAACTCAACATCTGATGACATCATCATGACGTCATTGTTTTATTTCGCGTCTTCATATTGAGGTTCAAGTATATGCACAGTTTCAAGGTTCAGTTTAATTTCAATTTTGAGTTATTTATTTGAAGAAAATTTTGGAGGAATTAACATTTAAAGCAACATAATGGTCTCTATGAGACACCGTATAACACATGGATTTGATTTTGTTTGATATATTGAAAGTGAAATCAAATAAAACCTTTAAATATGAATATGAAAATAATTAAAAAGAGCTTTATCATATGTATTTCATGGGGACTTCCGGTTTGGGCAGGAAGCGAGGTCAACTCAGGTCACTAAGAATTGTAAAGAACCGCATACATTTATTGTAACTCGACTCCTGGAGGAAAAACAAGTTACCTTTTTGGTTTTAACTGCCAGGAAAAACAATGTTTTCGTGCTTTTCAAAGTGTTCCTTTTCCACGCCGTGCAATTGGCTGCCGCCAGGTTGTGTGTTCAAAATAGTATTCATATTGCCTTTTATCAAAACATTAACCCTTGCTGCCCTCCGTTTTGTTCGGCATCTTTGCGGTGTCAATAAAACAAAGTGTGTATCGCTAGTGACGTTGGTGGCGCTATATCAAATTAACGGTCTTATTTTGGAACATCACGAACACTGGTGTACTGTACAGTCAATCTGACATTTGACAGATTCAAATTCCGAGCTCATTATCTGTATTAAAAGGTTCCAAAGTTTTATAAAAACTACCCCACTTTGATAAACATCATAAACACAAGTGTGCACGGCTAAAGAAATACACGGACATTTTGAAAGGCGATGACTTTACTTTTAAACTTTACTTTTAAACAGTTTTACTCAGCGTATCCCGACAACAACTCTCGCGGGGGTAAAGTGCCTCTGGCCCCGCTGTTGCACATTGTGACTCTCGTATGTAAGCACGTACGTGAACGGTAAATATAGAACGAAAGACGATCATTTTGTCAATTGCATTTTCTCCACCATTATACATCAAACAACTCACGTGAGCATGTGATCGTCTCAGTCAAGTCTCCTCTTCCTCTCCCTGTCACAATTAAGCCACCAGAATGACATAAAGGGAAACATTTCCACACTGAACTTGGCATGACTTACATGTTTTTCTTTGCGTCGCCATTATTACACACACACACACACCCACACACACACACACACACGCAGAACAGTCACTCCACAAGGGAGCGAATTCGAGCACTTAACAACACACCGCAAAGTTCGATGAACTGTGACAAGACCTGACTTGTCGCTAGTAGGTACATGTATATACACAGCATGCAGTAAAAGCCTAGAGTGCACACGCACGGGGTGCAATACATTGAGGGAACTGTACAGACTTTATCGCCGATCGCGCTAAAAACGGCACTTTTCACCTTAATATAACTTCGTTATGCAACCGCCAATTTTGTTCAAATTTCACAATTAGGCTTTTATAGTCGTTATCTATTACCAAAAAATTCAACACGTAGTTTGCTCAAAAAAAAAAAAAAAAAAAAAAAAAAAAATATTTTTAAACTCGTCGTCGTAACAAACTGTAACATTTGATGACGTCATCAATGTAAGATTTTCAAAGGTCATAAACTACATTCAAATGAGGTCACACATTGTAAACATTTGTAGAATCGTCGAAGGGCCTTAAAATTAAGTTATTATATTAATACACAAAATAATATTATTCAGATACGATTTTTTATAAAACAAACTACTACTTCCGGTTTCGACCGGAAGTAAAGGTCAAATGGGGTCACACCCTGTGTAAGATTTGTTTAATACTTCATGACCTTTCATATGGTGTAAAGATCATGTATGTAGCATATCTGATTCTGGAGATATGAGTATTTTAATAAAAAACTTCAATTTAATATAATGACGTCATCGATGACGTCATCATTCCAAATTTTGTTCTTTGTCATGTACACGCTTTGGTCTAAGTACGTGGTAAGTTTCAAGTCCGTACATGCTCTATTTTTTGAGATAGCAAAATAATTTTTTTTTCGACCTCGTGTACCATTTTCGTTGTGACGTAGCTATGACGTCACACATCATATTTTTAGAATGCTCTTGAGTTAAAGAAAATATTATGCATTGAACATTTTTTCATATTTTCATGCACTTAGGCTCTAGAGCCCAAAATAACATGATTTGTTACTTTAACTCCCGGTTTCGACCGGAAGTAAAGGTCAAATGGGGTCACGTTGTGCACCGCATTTGTAGATCTTTATAAGAGGTTTCATGTAAAAAAAGAATCTTGAACGTAGCTGTTTTGGTTTTGAAGATATGATTTTTCAAATTATTTAAGGTTTTTTTAACGTTTATTTAACGTAATGACGTCATCAATGACGTCACCATTCCCAAAAAGTGGCGGTGCCGTCTACTCACCGAGGTTGATGTTCATGAGAAGTTTCAAGTTCATACAAGTTTCAGTTTTTCTCTAAATTGGCGGAGAAGGTTCGCAGGGAAAGAAGAACACGAGGAAAAAAAAAAACTAGACATAGAATTTTTGTTTATTACAAAAATACGGTGTTCGGTTGAACGTTACATAATGACGTAGTTCATAAACATTGAACATAAAAAGATGAATTTGTATACAATGTTTGGTTTTTATAGTTAAACTTGTACCACACTTTGTAACAACTCCCGTTTCTTGACAAATGTCATCATTCCAAAAAAGTGGCGGTTTCATCTACTCACTATTGCCTATGTACACAGTAAGTTTTAAGTTTGTACAAGCTTTACTTTTGTTTAAAATTGCTGGAGAAGGTTCGCAGGGAAAGAAGAACACGAGGAAAAAAAAGCCGTTACAATTAGTGTCGTAGCACCATTGATTTGAAACTTGTTACCAGAGGACGCAGTTTAATGTAATGACGTCATCAGTTTTAAACTTGAAAACGCAGAGTCCTTTACCTACTCACACACTGAAACCACTGTCCAAAGCTCGTTTTATACTGACCAAAGAACTAAAAAAGAATGGCTTTATAACAATTCTTTCCTTCAACTTCCGGTTGGAACCGCAATACAAGGTCAAATTGGGGTCATTTCTTTGAGACATTTAAATTGTTTCCAAAAGACCTTTGCGATGATGTGTAGATTGTAAAAATCCATTGTGCACTTCAGGAGTTCTGATTTAATGAATAAACTTTGATTTATTGTAACTCAACATCTGATGACATCATCATGACGTCATTGTTTTATTTCGCGTCTTCATATTGAGGTTCAAGTATATGCACAGTTTCAAGGTTCAGTTTAATTTCAATTTTGAGTTATTTATTTGAAGAAAATTTTGGAGGAATTAACATTTAAAGCAACATAATGGTCTCTATGAGACACCGTATAACACATGGTTTTGATTTTGTTTGATATATTGAAAGTGAAATCAAATAAAACCTTTAAATATGAATATGAAATTAATTAAAAAGAGCTTTATCATATGTATTTCATGGGGACTTCCGGTTTGGGCAGGAAGCGAGGTCAACTCAGGTCACTAAGAATTATAAAGAACCGCATACATTTATTGTAACTCGACTCCTGGAGGAAAAACGAGTTACCTTTTTGGTTTTAACTGCCAGGAAAAACAATGTTTTCGTGCTTTCCAAAGTGTTCCTTTTCCACGCCGTGCAATTGGCTGCCGCCAGGTTGTGTGTTCAAAATAGTATTCATATTGCCTTTTATCAAAACATTAACCCTTGCTGCCCTCCGTTTTGTTCGCCATCTATGCGGTGTCAATAAAACAAAGTGTGTACTTGTGAACGTTGGTGGCGCTATATCAAATTAACGGTTTTATTTTGTAACATCACGAACACTGGTGTACTGTACAGTCAATCTGACATTTGACAGATTCAAATTCCGAGCTCATTATCTGTATTAAAAAGTTTCAAAGTTCTATAAAAACTACCCCACTTTGATAAACATCATAAACACAAGTGTGCACGGCTAAAGAAATACACGGACATTTTGAAAGGCGATGACTTTACTTTTAAACTTTACTTTTAAACAGTTTTACTCAGCGTATCCCGACAACAACTCTCGCGGGGGTAAAGTGCCTCTGGCCCCGCTGTTGCACATTGTGACTCTCGTATGTAAGCACGTACGTGAACGGTAAATATAGAACGAAAGACGATCATTTTGTCAATTGCATTTTCTCCACCATTATACATCAAACAACTCACGTGAGCATGTGATCGTCTCAGTAAAGTCTCCTCTTCCTCTCCCTGTCACAATTAAGCCACCAGAATGACATAAAGGGAAACATTTCCACACTGAACTTGGCATGACTTACATGTGTTTCTTTGCGTCGCCATTATTACACACACACACACACACACACACACACAGAACTTAACAACACACCGCAAAGTTCGATGAACTGTGACAAGACCTGACTTGTCGCTAGTAGGTACATGTATATACACAGCATGCAGTAAAAGCCTAGAGTGCACACGCACGGGGTGCAATACATTGAGGGAACTGTACAGACTTTATCGCCGATCGCGCTAAAAATGGCACTTTTCACCTTAATATAACTTCGTTATGCAACGGCCAATTTTGTTCAAATTTCACAATTAGGCTTTTATAGTCGTTATCTATTACCAAAAAATTCAACAAGAAGTTTGCTCAAAAAAAAAAAATATATATATATATATTTTTAAACTCGTCGTCGTAACAAACTGTAACATTTGATGACGTCATCAATGTAATATTTTCAAAGGTCATAAACTACATTCAAATGAGGTCACACATTGTAAACATTTGTAGAATCGTCGAAGGGCCTTAAAATTAAGTTATTATATTAATACACAAAATAATATTATTCAGATACGATTTTTTAAAAAACAAACTACTACTTCCGGTTTCGACCGGAAGTAAAGGTCAAATGGGGTCACACCCTGTGTAAGATTTGTTTAATACTTCATGACCTTTCATATGGTGTAAAGATCATGTATGTAGCATATCTGATTCTGGAGATATGAGTATTTTAATAAAAAACTTCAATTTAATATAATGACGTCATCGATGACGTCATCATTCTAAATTTTGTTCTTTGTCATGTACACGCTTTGGTCTAAATACGTGGTAAGTTTCAAGTCCGTACATGCTCTATTTTTTGAGATAGCAAAATAATTTTTTTTTCGACCTCGTGTACCATTTTCGTTGTGACGTAGCTATGACGTCACACATCATATTTTTAGAATGCTCTTGAGTTAAAGAAAATATTATGCATTGAACATTTTTTCATATTTTCATGCACTTAGGTCTAGAGCCCAAAATAACATGATTTGTTACTTTAACTTCCGGTTTCGACCGGAAGTAAAGGTCAAATGGGGTCACGTTGTGCACCGCATTTGTAGATCTTTATAAGAGGTTTCATGTAAAAAAAGAATCTTGAACGTAGCTCTTTTGGTTTTGAAGATATGATTTTTCAAATTATTTAAGGTTTTTTTAACGTTTATTTAACGTAATGACGTCATCAATGACGTCACCATTCCCAAAAAGTGGCGGTGCCGTCTACTCACCGAGGTTGATGTTCATGAGAAGTTTCAAGTTCATACAAGTTTCAGTTTTTCTCAAAATTGGCGGAGAAGGTTCGCAGGGAAAGAAGAACACGAGGAAAAAATAAAACTAGACATAGAATTTTTGTTTATTACAAAAATACGGTGTTCGGTTGAACGTTACATGATGACGTAGTTCAAAAACATTGAACATAAAAAGATGAATTTGTATACAATGTTTGGTTTTCATAGTTAAACTTGTACCACACTTTGTAACAACTCCCGTTTCTTGACAAATGTCATCATTCCAAAAAAGTGGCAGTTTCATCTACTCACTATTGCCTATGTATACAGTAAGTTTTAAGTTTGTACAAGCTTTACTTTTGTTTAAAATTGCTGGAGAAGGTTCGCAGGGAAAGAACACGAGGGGGAAAAAAAGCCGTTACAATTAGTGTCGTAGCACCATTGATTTGAAACTTGTTACCAGAGGACGCTGTTTAATGTAATGACGTCATCAGTTTTAAACTTGAAAACGCAGAGTCCTTTACCTACTCACACACTGAAACCACTGTCCAAAGCTCGTTTTATACTGACCAAAGAACTAAAAAAGAATGGCTTTATAACAATTCTTTCCTTCAACTTCCGGTTGGAACCGCAATACAAGGTCAAATTGGGGTCATTTCTTTGAGACATTTAAATTGTTTCCAAAAGACCTTTGCGATGATGTGTAGATTGTAAAAATCCATTGTGCACTTCAGGAGTTCTGATTTAATTACTAAACTTTGATTTATTGTAACTCAACATCTGATGACATCATCATGACGTCATTGTTTTATTTCGCGTCTTCATATTGAGGTTCAAGTATATGCACAGTTTCAAGGTTCAGTTTAATTTCCATTTTGAGTTATTTATTTGAAGAAAATTTTGGAGGAATTAACATTTAAAGCAACAATGGTCTCTATGAGACACCGTATAACACATGGTTTTGATTTTGTTTGATATATTGAAAGTGAAATCAAATAAAACCTTTAAATATGAATATGAAAATAATTAAAAAGAGCTTTATCATATGTATTTCATGGGGACTTCAGGTTTGGGCAGGAAGCGAGGTCAACTCAGGTCACTAAGAATTATAAAGAACCGCATACATTTATTGTAACTCGACTCCTGGAGGAAAAACAAGTTACCTTTTTGGTTTTAACTGCCAGGAAAAACAATGTTTTCGTGCTTTCCAAAGTGTTCCTTTTCCACGCCGTGCAATTGGCTGCCGCCAGGTTGTGTGTTCAAAATAGTATTCATATTGCCTTTTATCAAAACATTAACCCTTGCTGCCCTCCGTTTAGTTCAGCATCTATGCGGTGTCAATAAAACAAAGTGTGTATCGCTAGTGACGTTGGTGGCGCTATATCAAATTAACGGTCTTATTTTGTAACATCACGAACACTGGTGTACTGTACAGTCAATCTGACATTTGACAGATTCAAATTCCGAGCTCATCATCTGTATTAAAAGGTTCCAAAGTTTTATAAAAACTACCCCACTTTGATAAACATCATAAACACAAGTGTGCACGGCTAAAGAAATACACGGACATTTTGAAAGGCGATGACTTTACTTTTAAACTTTACTTTTAAACAGTTTTACTCAGCGTATCCCGACAACAACTCTCGCGGGGGTAAAGTGCCTCTGGCCCCGCTGTTGCACATTGTGACTCTCGTATGTAAGCACGTACGTGATCGGTATAAATAGAACGAAAGACGATCATTTTGTCAATTGCATTTTCTCCACCATTATACATCAAACAACTCACGTGAGCATGTGATCGTCTCAGTAAAGTCTCCTCTTCCTCTCCCTGTCACAATTAAGCCACCAGAATGACATAAAGGGAAACCTTTCCACACTGAACTTGGCATGACTTACATGTTTTTCTTTGCGTCGCCATTATTACACACACACACACACACACACACGGAGAACTTAACAACACACAGCAAAGTTCGATGAACTGTGACAAGACCTGACTTGTCGCGTGTAGGTATATACACAGCATGCAGTAAAAGCCTAGAGTGCACACGCACGGGGTGCAATACATTGAGGGAACTGTACAGACTTTATCGCCGATCGCGCTAAAAACGACACTTTTCACCTTAATATAACTTCGTTATGCAACGGCCAATTTTGTACAAATTTCAAAATTAGGCTTTTATAGTCGTTATCTATTACCAAAAAATTCAACACGTAGTTTGCTCAAAAAAAAAAAAAAAAAAATATTTTTAAACTCGTCGTCGTAACAAACTGTAACATTTGATGACGTCATCAATGTAATATTTTCAAAGGTCATAAACAACATTCAAATGAGGTCACACATTGTAAACATTTGTAGAATCGTCGAAGGGCCTTAAAATTAAGTTATTATATTAATACACAAAATAATATTATTCAGATACGATTTTTTATAAAACAAACTACTACTTCCGGTTTCGACCGGAAGTAAAGGTCAAATGGGGTCACACCCTGTGTAAGATTTGTTTAATACTTCATGACCTTTCATATGGTGTAAAGATCATGTATGTAGCATTCTGATTCTGGAGATATGAGTATTTTAATAAAAAACTTCAATTTAATATAATGACGTCATCGATGACGTCATCATTCCAAATTTTGTTCTTTGTCATGTACACGCTTTGGTCTAAGTACGTGGTAAGTTTCAAGTCCGTACATGCTCTATTTTTTGAGATAGCAAATTAATTTTTTTTTCGACCTCGTGTACCATTTTCGTTGTGACGTAGCTATGACGTCACACATCATATTTTTAGAATGCTCTTGAGTTAAAGAAAATATTATGCATTGAACATTTTTTCATATTTTCATGCACTTAGGCTCTAGAGCCCAAAATAACATGATTTGTTACTTTAACTTCCGGTTTCGACCGGAAGTAAAGGTCAAATGGGGTCACGTTGTGCACCGCATTTGTAGATCTTTATAAGAGGTTTCATGTAAAAAAAGAATCTTGAACGTAGCTGTTTTGGTTTTGAAGATATGATTTTTCAAATTATTTAAGGTTTTTTTAACGTTTATTTAACGTACTGACGTCATCAGTTCTAAACGAAAGCAAGGTCAAACACTAACAAAACCATTTTGTCGTGGAAAAGACCATGAAAACAGCCTATTGGTAGCATTTGCGGTTCTCAAGATATATATTTTCTCGCTATTTCATGTAATGACGTCATCAATGACGTCATCAGTCCAAAAAGTGGTGGTTTTGGTGCGAGACGTTATTACTCAACTATTGCGATTTTCCGCTCTGCACATAGCGCTCAATGTTTCTAAAATCTTCATTCCCAACACCGCCCTCTTTCGTTGAACCAAAGAGAGCGCCGTTGGGTATTCCCCCACAAATTCGCGCCATACGAGTTTTACAAATTTTAAACTTTGATTCATTGTAATTTAATGCCCGATGACGTCATTATGACGTAGTTAGACCTGTGGTGTCTTGATACCAAGGTTCACCTTTCTGTTGAGTTTCAACGTTCAAATCAATCTCAATCTTGAGTTATTCCGTAGATAAGCTTAAAAGTTGTTTTTTGATGAAAAAACACGGAAGCGAACTTTGACCCAGGGTAACGACCTGGAAGTTAAGGTCGTATGATTTTGGCGTTAACTTTTCAAATGCTGTCCAAGTCTTTATCTATTTGATGCCTAAGTATGAACATCATAGCTTGTATATTCGTTGAGATACAGCAACAAGCAAATGGTCATTTTTCAACATTAAAAACCTTGTCATGACGTCATCAATGACGTCATCATTCCAAAAAAGTGGCGGTTTCATCTACTCACTATTGCCTATGTACACAGTAAGTTTTAAATTTGTACAAGCTTTACTTTTGTTTAAAATTGCTGGAGAAGGTTCGCAGGGAAATAAGAACACGAGGAAAAAAAAAAAAAAAAAAAAAAAAAAAAGAACAATAACAATAGTTGTTCGGCTGTTGGCCGAACACCTAAAAAAAAAAAAAAAAAAAAAAAAAAACAGAACAATAACAATAGTTGTTCGGCTGTTGGCCGAACACCAAAAAAAAAAAAAAAAAAAAAAAAAAAAAAAAAACAAAACAATAACAATAGTTGTTCGGCTGTTGGCCGAACACCTAACAAACAAACAAACAAACAAACAAACAAACAAACAAACAAACAAACAAACAAACAAACAAACAAACAAACAAACAACCCAACAACCCAACAAACAACCCATCAAACAAACAAACAAACAAACAAACGCCTACAGCTTACATAATTACGAGTGTTGATAAATAGTGGTTGGGTTTTTGGCCAATACCTTTTAGTTGGTATTGTAGAAAATAATTACGAAAACAAGTTTCCAGTGTGATGAAATTAGTGTGCAGTAATTAAAAAACAACATACATTTGCCTCTGAAAAAAAAACAACCAGCGGAAGTACATTCTAAAAACACACAGTCGGCCATTTTGTTTTGAATCAAAATGTTTTGGTTCTACAAAAAGGCTAGGCTTGTTCTGTCACACAAAATAAACAAACAAACAAACAAACAAACAAACAAACAAACAAACAACCCAACAAACAACCCAACAAACAACCCAACAAACAACCCAACAAACAAACAAACAAACAAACAAACAAACAAACAAACAAACAAACAAACAAACAAACAAACAAACAAACAAACAAACAAACAAACAAACAAACAAACAAACAAACAAACAAACAAACAAACAAACAAACAAACAAACAAACAAACAAACAAACAAACAAACAAACAAACAAACAAACAAACAAACAAACAAACAAACAAACAAACAAACAAAAAAACAAACAAACAAACAAACAAACAAACAAACAAACAAACAAAAAAACAAACAAACAAACAAACAAACAAACAAACAAACAAACAAACAAACAAACAAACAACCCAACAAACAAACAAACAAACAAACAACCCAACAAACAAACAAACAAACAAACAAACAAACAAACAAACAAACAAACAACCAAACAAACAAACAAACAAACAACCCAACAAACAAACAACCCAACAAACAACCCAACAACCCAACAAACAAACAAACAAACAAACAAACAAACAAACAACCCAACAAACAAACAAACAAACAAACAAACAAACAAACAAACAAACAAACAAACAAACAAACAAACAAACAAACAAACAAACAAACAAACAAACAAACAAACAAACAAACAAACAAACAAACAAACAAACAAACAACCCAACAAACAAACAAACAAACAAACAAACAAACAAACAAACACACAACCCAACAACCCAACAAACAAACAAACAAACAAACAAACAAACAAACAAACTAACAACCCAACAAACAAACAAACAAACAAACAAACAAACAACCCAACAAACAAACAAACTAACAACCCAACAAACAAACAAACAAACATAATTTCAAGGGATGTTTTTATTCTAGTTACAAGAACAAAATAAAACGGAATCAAACGAAAAGTGAATCATTATATTCTGCTTTTAAAATATCTATCTAACCATGTTCATTTGATACTTTTTATAACCCAAAGAGACCAATCCGAAGGCAGCGTGCCCCTTTAAGGTACCCAGATCGGTTCCAGCACAAGTTCCGGATTTGTGTTCCGCTCCGGCGTTCAAGTCCGGCCGTAAACCACAGCGGTTATTTTATTTTATTTTATTTTTTTTCTGCTTCTTCTGCTTCTTTTCTTCCTTTTCTTGAAAGTAGAGAGAATGAAGTTTTCTCAATTTCGACATCGTCGATAAGTGTATATTTTATCAGTTATAGAAAATAAAATACGTATGACTACGCCGTCGTGTGCCCAGTAAAAAGACGTAACGAAAAGTTCCCGGTAAAAGGTCGTAAGCAATTGATGTGGAAATGTGTGTATCAAGAAAACTGAGCGGTAAAGTTTGATCACACTTTTTGTCATTCAAATGTTATTATAGGGAGGCTAAACTCTGCATGGGAATGGGAAAACATGTCTTTGGGTTGATTAGTATCAAAATTGTAACAATGATGCATTTTTTGTTATGTCACGGGCCATTCGATTGCTTACGTCCTTTTAATACTTGGAAGAAATACTTTATGTGCCCAGTATGCACAGTATACTCATTTCAAGAGTAATAATTTCTTCAAACTTTTACTTACTCCAGCAGTGTTACATTTCTCAATGATTAGAAGTGAATCTTAAACATTCAACGACGTTCAATGTCTAGTTTATAGCTTTCCCGGTGTTATAACTACACAAAAATTACAGCCAGCTTCGCGTCCAAAACGTTTAATGCCACGGTGCACAGTTTCTAACATACAAGGTAAGTTCAAGATTGACTACACGTCAAAGAAGAGATAGACAGGAACAGCCAAGACTATGTTTAGACGTTTGATAATGGTTTTAGTGACAATTACAACCACAAAGGTAGGCAAATAGATGTGCAGAAGATAAATAAAGTACAGTTCTGGTGTTAGTGGTTGTAAATTTAGCGTTCCGCTTTTAACCTGTCCCCAAAACTCCAAAAGAACGTTAGAGAGAGATATCTTTTTGAGATCCAAACCAAGTTGGAAAAGCCAGTTCGGAAGCGAAGACATTCATACCACAACCACTGAAACTAAATTACGACTGAAAGATGTTGAGAAAGTTCCACTTTCAAAAAATTGTGTTTACGAAACGTCAACATTTTGTTTCTCCCAAGAAACGTTTTGATTTACTTATGTTGTAAAGTTACCAATGGTGCGCATTGCACTTTTGTAGCCGAACTTTCAAGATGAGCAAAACAACATGACTATAAAGGTAGGGGAAGGCTGACTATTTCTGCTTGATGAGCAGTGATAACATAGCAAGCTTACCTGCCGTCGCAAACGCTGTTGACACGACCAGAATCTGGACCATACACCCGGTCAAAAAGAGCATTCTTAAAACTGAAGTCATCTTCGGTGAGTTCCCGCTGAAATGCGACTGAGGTAAAAAGCTGCAAGGTGTCTTGTGAGTAATAATAATCCTTGGTGAGTTGTAACGCTGTAGTCGATTCTGTTCGGCAAACTCTGTACCCCTGCCTTTATATGAGATATTGGCATCGGTTGTTGTCACGTATACGCACAGAGGGTCAATCACTAGCAACACATCCGCAAATGCTGGAGTAGTATGACGTAAGTCATCTACCTGATTAGTTAGTGACCATTATCTGACACTTCCTGGGGGGAGGCAGTGTCACGTGGTGGCAATACTGTTTACCTTCCAAGGTCTTATTTGAAAACTAACAGCACGCTTTCCAAAGGTATATTGGCCGGATTTTGTTTTCTTTGAGAGCCGAAATGTTGCAATTATTTGTGTTTCAAATGCATCTGTGTTATTTAATATGGCCATATGTCCACTAAATTTCTTGCAAGTTTAAAATTTGTTTTATTGCTTTACGTGGTATCT
The DNA here is from genome assembly GCA_911728455.2 of Marthasterias glacialis. Lineage (NCBI taxonomy): Eukaryota > Metazoa > Echinodermata > Asteroidea > Forcipulatida > Asteriidae > Marthasterias > Marthasterias glacialis. The sequence continues at coordinate 17,675,552 of OU452221.1, forward strand.
GAAATAAAACATTGCTCAATCCATGTTTATTTGTTCGTTAAGTTTTAATTAATGATTTCAGAGATTTATTTCTGGAGCAAAGCTTATATTTCTCGGAAACACTGTGTTCTTGCGATCTGCGTACTCAGTATTGATCGAACTCGGACGACCGTTCGAGATTGATTGGAATGAATGAGAGCCGAGGTTGTGTGAGAATTAACTGATGGAAAACCAACCTGTTCATGCATATTTGTTTTTCCGTCATCCATCCAGTTTCGTGAATGGAATGGTTGCATTGGACTAATTATTTATTTGCAAGTGAACTGATCATTTTGTAAATAAAGAAGTTCGTCAGTGTAAGATCCGTCGAAAGCGTAAATAATAGTATCCCTATAATGACAAAAACATACTGAATTCGGACTGATTATCTGTGTAAAGTTATTCATGACGTGGGTTCTCGAGATACCATTATAACAAATAGCTTCATTGTGCAAATCAAGAAAGTAGGTAAATTCAGCCTGTGAGTTTCTATCACTGAGCTACATTCAAAAAAGAAATAGAAACGATATTAGACAACTGAAAATGCAGATGTTGAGATAGCTTGACTGATGAGGATTTTGATTTTGTAATAAAAAATATTCAGTCCGCCAATAAAAAGTTAGGAGAGAACATCAACAAAATGATAGTAACGTTTAAAATCCCATGATAAGAATGAATTAGTATACCGTGCATTCAGCAGCCACTGCCAGAAACACCGGGGCAAACCCCTTTTCTTATAACGATAAGTATCAGTGTGTTCTTTTAGTACTTGCATTACACAACACACGGGACCTACGGCTTTACGTCCCACCCGAAGACCAAAGCAATAATGGTTAAGTGTCTTGCTTAAGGACACACGTGTCACGACGGGGACTCGAACCAACACTCTGCTAATCAGAAACACCGGAGCTTGAGTTCGGTGCGCTAGACCGCTTGGCCACGACACGCCACTTGTAATTAGCAAGCTAAATCCACAATGACATAAGAGGGTTGCACCATTTGCGACATTTTCTATATAAGAAGATTAATAGAGAGAAAACAATTGTCTTATGGTCCTAGACAATAGCTGGGTAAGTATTAAAGAAGTATTAAAGAAACAAATATTGGGAAATGTACAGAAATTAATTTTATAATAACTAGGAGGGCGTGTCAATGGAAAATAGTAGTTTGTAATATCTACACATTAAGTTGAGTTAATGAATTTGACAGATTGTGGTATAGGCCAAGCGTGTCTCTACACTGTTTTTAACAGGCCATCAGACTCTTTTAAAATATGATTAAATTGAAAAAAGGACATACTACAACCTCCCCCAATGATAACACCTATTGGCTATAAAATAAAAGACACTTTTACTAAAATGTATTTATGATTTGTTTACATTCCTTCGCTCTATATTTATGTGCATTTTATAAACGAAGTGTATATGCAGACGGATCAAAGGTTTTCGTTTCATGTCAACTTGCCATGGCCAAACCCCAACTTTCACTTGAATCGTGAAAGAGGCGTGGACTATAAAGAGTTTTCATTTTTAATCCAGGCCGAGAGAGATTTATAACTATGTATAAACAGACGAAATAAAGAAAAATGTGCAACTGTACCTTATCCATACACATTTTTCCACCATGTCTTCGAAGTTTGCTGTTTGCAATCGTGTGTATATACTGGTTCCATTTTAACCGTATATGTTTTTTTTTATGGCCTCATGTTGCTTTCGGCCATAAAACCGCATGTTTCCTTATTCTACTGCGCATAATTTGTGTAGTTAAAAACATACTTTTTACCATTTTTAAAACTACAGTTGCATGAAAAGAAGGTTATGAACCATCTTTTTTTTCTTTCTTCAATTTTCACTTATACTTGTTCCGTTTACACACAGAGAAAAAAAAATACACGGGCTGTGTAAAATCTTACCGGTTTTAGAAGCACTATACGAACTCGCTCGTAATTAAGAGAAATTTTACCAAACACGTGTTAGATAAACATTTAGAAAAAAGAGTATTTTTAAAAACTGTTGCGAGATTTGATTGTTCGTTTTGTCTCCCTTGAATAGAGAGTTATCTTGCCCTTTCTCGGGTTAAAACGAATACAAGTAACCGGAAAGTCTGCTGAATAAAGTTTGTTTAAAATCGGGCGCCCAGACGACACATGAACCCCTTGACTTTCATCACCAGGGGCGACATAGGACATGGGATTAGGTAAATACTCTACGCAGGCTGGGTTCTCTTTCATGATATCGGGTACATTTTACACTCAACTTGTTCACCTTTTACTTTTAAATCTGTCATTTAAGGATAAACAGATGACGTACCGTAGCATATAGCACCGGGATCAATGAGTTAATAGTGAACGGTCCCGGAAATCGGATCTTCTGGAACATGTGACTAATGCACTACAATATGCCATACTTGAAACAGTTCGGGCTATTAGAGTACACCAAACAAAACTTACCCCCAAAAAACAAAACAATGTGGGGGAAAAAACAATACGTTGTAATAAGAAGCTCGTTAATAAATTCCATGCAAACGTAATTCCTAGTAAACTGTGACATGATTAAATTTAATGAATGCAAATGATGTAACTGTTGACGGATGTTAACAAAGAAGCAAATGTGTAAGTTATTTGAATCAGCAATTGATATGAATGAATGTCAATCATGAATGTCAAGATTTTATTGTGAGTGAAAAATGTTGTGCCATAGTGTGCCATTTTGGAAGAACATTTATTTTTCCTTTTTAGAAATACAAAGAAACGCTTTGTAGGCCTTATACCTTGTATTTGAAAAACTGGGGCACTTTGTAATCTTTATTGACAAAGCGCCTAATAGTAATGATTTCTGACTAATTTTTGAAATAGGTGGTATTTCAGTGGTTTTGATTAATGTTGCTTCTAACAGGGACACCAACAAAATGTGCTAGTGCTATTATTCAAATCGCTCTGTCATGACACCAAGGGACCGTCAAAAGCGACTAGGACCAGTGGCATATTGGGGGGGGGGGGGGGGGCAGGGTGCTGGAGACCTACCCCACCCCCCCCTTCAGAACCCTTAATCCCTTGCCCCCTCCCCAAATGAGATTTAACAAAAATGCACAATGAGTGGTGCGATATGTCCCTCCCCACTTGCCCGCCCCCTTCCAGATAAAATGTCCGGTAACGCCTCTGACTAGGACTGGTAAGCGTTGCAGTCTCGGGTTCCAATCCGAGGTGGGATTCAAACCAGGGTCAGAGATGTGGAAAAACAGGGCAAGATACCGGGACACCACTTAACCAACCTTAACAGCTAATGACTTGATGAACAAGTCTTGATTTTTTTTCTAGTGCTTATTGCTTTGTGAAATCGACACTGCAGGGACCGATTTTACAAAAAGCTATGAATGATCTAAAATAATTGCTAAGCAAAGTGTGACGTCACAATACAAATCACTACGGTGATATTGGCAACTCATCTCAAGAAGTGAGAAGTAAAATCCAGCAGACCTCTTTCATAATGGGAATTAATTGCAATAGAGTACACCCTTGAAAAGGACATTCACAAGTAATTAGAAACACCGATAGCTCATTAGCCGAAGCTGATCCAAGGTAGTCCATCATTGCTTGGTACGGGTATTATTCACGGCGAACAATATAGAATAATAATCACAGGAAATACCCTGGTGTAATAAAGCGGTATAAACAGGGAGCACCGACCACTGAGGAATCTAAAATTGAAATGAAACACCCGGACGTGGTTTCGTCCAGGCTTCTCGTTGCGTTTGAAACGTGCCATGACACTGCCTCTGCCAACTGCACCAATTCGTCGCCTTGTTTTCGGAGAAAGTTACGATTGTAAGTCTAGAACTTGCCTGAAATGTAACAACAACTTCCTCCTGAAGAAGTAATTATTACCGTGTGCAGCAGAAACTGGATGGTGTAGTGTATATTCGCTTTGATTAAGAACTTTAATTACGGAACAGGGCAGGTCTAGCTAAAGGTATTATGTTTACACTACTAGATTTTCAGCAAATTTCAGAAAATTCATTAAGTCTAGGTTTCAAGTAAGATTGCATTAATATATAATATTTGTTATACATATAAAAACAAAATAACGCGTATATAGGGGGAATTAATATTGTCACGTAACCACGCACATTGATTGTCCTTATTTGACCTCTGACCCAGAACTAGCAGGAACAAAATTAAATTGTTTAATTTTTGGGAGAATCCAAAAATTTGAACTAATATAAAAAAAGATACTAACCAAGTATTAAATTGATAGGAGAGCACAGGATATAAAATCAGGGTTTTCAATGGTATGCATCGTGATTTCCAAAGTTATTCACGTAACAGAGGATGTATATAACATTAGTTTAAACATTGCTTTTATTCTTGGTGATATCGAGCAGTTTGTTTTAATTGCCTGACAAGAAATTTAGATCATAATTGATTCCAACATTTTTCTTTTTATTTCTGTAAACTGTGACACTATTTTTGGAAAGACAATTTTTCTCTTGATTGTTGAGGCCAATACCAAAATATGAAGAAAAAAAAATAAAAAAATAAGTCACCAATTTAACAACTAACTTTTTTCTTGCTAAGTGGTTAAGTATAAACTTAATCTTTGAATATTTAAGCATGACGTATAAAGACAGGATATTGAATCACTTGTTAGCTGTTTTCACGGTGAATCGACCGCTCAAGCCGGCATGAGTGATCGTAACCAGTTATCTGACAAGATCTAGGCTATCCAAAAAATATCTGGGGTAAATATTTATAATTAAGGACAAACGAAACCTCTGGTCGAGGTGAATCAGACTAGTCCTTCACCGCATTTCATTGTGGGTTGGAATGATTCATGGTGTTCGATATGCAGCGACGTGCAGCTTGACACATTTGCCTCAACCCCCCCCCCAAAAAAAAAACTTTACAGCAAAGGGCACGTGATCCTTACTCAGCCCTACCACAGACTATGTCCTAATGAATGGCTTTGGCGATTTCTATGGCCGGCAGCGCCGTAACTAGGGTAAAATTTTAGGGGGGCACAAGGGGGTGCACCATTTTTCCTAAGGGGGCACTTTTGGCCAATTAAAAATGTAGTTTCCGTTTGTATTTTTCATGAACAAGCCCTTTTTTCAGTGTTTTCTGACGTGTTGACGTAAAACAAAATACATTATGTGCGTAAATAAATAAACATAGTTTAAAAAAACATCGAAACTACTACGTAAACGCTCATAAAATGTAACATTTTATTCTGGTAATTTTTAATCTAAAAAGTCCAGATTTCAAATTGGGGAGCACCCGGGGGCGGCACGGACTTCAGTTGGGGGTGGGGGGGTGGGGTGATGTATTTGCGTGGGAAAATACTTAAGTCAGAGTAGCCACTAGCACACAATAGCTGCCATCTTGGAAAGTGGTTTATTAACGTAAACACTGCATGACCTTTAACCTGCATGCATGGACTGGGCACTATATTTTCATGAGCAGTTAAGAAAGTAGTGCCACAGTATTTTAATCAATACATTACGGGGCACGTTCCCCCCCCCCCCCCCCATTAGTTACGCCACTTATGGCCGGATCGCCGAAAATACCTGTTCTTCAACGTTGTCTATGCAGCCAACGGCCATAGCCGTAGTCGCTTGATTCGGAGCCATAGTGTAGTCGTTTTATTCTTTATAAATAATACCATGCAAGATTTGGGAATCTTGAGAAATCGCGCGATTTAATCGGTCCCCGTCAGCGTTCGAAACGCACAATACTTGCACACACCATCCAAATTATCAAAACCAATGGATGTCAGTGTTACTATACCTCATGCATATTCATAATCGAAAAGCCGAATACTCACTGGTGCATTCACAATCACATCTTATACATGTTAAATACGCATGCGTAGAAGACTGTCACACTTACAGCAGTCTACTACGCATGCGCTTTACGAAGCAATCTTGGAACTGTCGTACTATGCGCGAACATCTGCCTAGCTACATACTCATGAAAACATGGCTGTACACGTAAATGTCAATCCGCGTTTTCCCAAGCTCAATGATGCCGAACTAGAGATTGCTTATTTGGTAGTTGGTAGGCTTATACAAAAACAAGGTTTGTGAACAAAGAAACCTATAAATTTTGTTTTAGCCATTTTATGTGTTCCAGCCATCTTTTTGTGCCACTTATGACCAAACCGAGGTCTCAATGAAAAATATTCAATAATTTTGCATTCAGTAAACAATATGAGCAAGTCAAAGGCAGCTGGCATCGAAGAAATAAGGACGCCAAACGCCCTCCTATGACCTCCAACCCAGTTTCCGGTTTACATGGTTGTTGTTAGTGACCAATGTATATCAATGGGTGTTACCTCCATGGATATAGGAAGGAATTTGCCTATTCAACCACCATAACCCGGAAACGGTCTTGACACGTCTGTCATGGGACATAAAACTGTACTGGTCCCGTGCGTTGTGTAATGCAAGTAAAAGTACCCAGTTACTTTTATCGTCCAGTGAAGGGGCTCGCCCCGGTGTTTCTGACAGTGGCTGCTGAATGCACCGCAGCACCTTGTAAACCCTTAAAAGGTGCTACATAAATGGATCTCATAATTCAAAAACTTTACAAAGTTGTCGTAAAAGAAATAATAAAAGTGCCTTCAGTACCAAATTGTTGGTAGATACGTGCGCTTTATAAGACTTCAGTATCATTATTAAAACAATCATAAACTGGTACAACTCTACAAGACGCATTTCGTACAGTCTTATTATAATGTACTGCCCAGCAGTAAGTTTGTTAAGTTTACAATGCCTAACTTAATATTTCTATTCAGTTCTACAATTAAGGATCACTACACATGCGTTTCAATTGAATTGAATTAAATTAAACGATTTCAACGAAACTCATTAGTATGCAAGGTCAATATGATTGGTTGTTGCGGTGCGTTAACACGCATATATCTTTAGTGTTGATATTGTATTTGATTTTCTTTTTTTGTTTTAACTCAAAAAAGATCCATTCATTGTAACAAATCTCAGGAAACCGTTTGTTCAATCTGATAAGAATAATTTGTAAATTTGTTGCATAGTCGGCACCACACCCCATTTGTATTGTTTTTACCTATCATGGAATCGACAAATTTTACCTATATAGAAACTCCCCATACAGGCGTTGGACATCACGCGTTCAAATATTTCAACGCCAAATTTACCGAGAAATGTGACTTTGGCCAAAAGTTTGAAATGTGCAGTTAATGTTTAATATAACGTCAATATGCTTTTTGCAACTTGAAGCCAGAATATTGAAATTTGACGTGAGAAAATACGTGAATAGGGATGCTATTTTGTATATCCATTACATAAGTTCGAACCATTCCATCGCAATGTGACCTTTGTGGTATTGTCGGCTCAAATTAATATAACCGCAAGCTTACAAAAAAGCCCGCGAACCTTCAACTGAGGTGTGCGTGGTCGCCCCCTTCTTTCAGAATACAACGTTCTTTAAATCCTGCTGAGATCCTGTAGAATTTACCCCCTTTGAAACAAATGTAACCAAACCAAAGCTTGTGTACAAAGTTATCATTTTACATTACGAATAACGCCGTTTCACACCAAGGTAGCAGGTGCATTTGTTACAATTTAACCACGCACGGTGCGGATCTATACCAACTCATCTGCAACGCAGTGCTTACAAATCCGGGAATCGCAGATGGGAATACGAGGTAGCTCGTGACGTCATAGCGTCGATCCTAATAACATTGTGCAAAAAAGAATTACAGCAGCTCAAGGTTCCGCAAAAGTATTAGGTATTTGTATAAGGTTTACTCGTTTATACACACAGGTTCTTTTGTGGATAATGAACGTTGCCATGTGCGATAGGCAAGGGGTTGAGCTTAGTTTTTATACTAAATCATTTCACACACAAAGTACAGAAGTACTATATACTTATTAGAGAAATTGTTCGTTTCAGTCTGAAAGCGCACCGATTACAAATAACATTATAAGCACAAGTTATCCAGAGAAATATTTCCGTCTGAAATTCTGTCCAAAATGGCGCTTGAAGAAAGGTGAAAGGGTGACTTGGTTGAATTTATACTACTGTTAAATCAGCTGGTGATAGCTTGTTGGAACAAGCCATTTGCCGTTACGGTCTCTGACGAATGAGTATAGACTCTGCAAGTCTCGAACATTTTGGGGACCATGTTGGTCCCACACACATTGCTGTAACATGTAAAGGAAACAAAATCACGCGCTTTAACGGACCCTAATGTTCGAATACGCGCGAGACTTACACAGTCTATTGGTAATACTTCGGCATGCTCTGTTCTACCTTTCTCAGTTTTCTGTTTTGTCCATGGAACAAAATCAAAATGATGACTGTGTGTTTTTCTGGCTAAAGGAAGAAAGAAAATCATTTTCATTTCAGGACAAACCTCCACACACTTCTATCCTCGATGTTTCCACTATTGTGGAGTGTATAGTAATTAGTTCCCTTCATCTAACTGTGATTGAGGCACCTCATTGCCCGTTGGCAGGTGCGCTCTCTCTCTGCCTATCCTTGAATGCCGGAAATACTAGTCAGATTGCTTGGTGTTGATTAGGGCCACATCGTGACTGTCTTCTCATCGTCATCAGTCTGCATCATCATTGTGTTCATCAAACCCTCCTCATCAACACTCCTTTCATTAATCATATTCAAGCAACTTGATGAATTCTATCTGTAGACAAGGACGTTATCATCAATCGTGTTTTTTGCTTACGATTTTTTTTTTTTACAACTGACGTTATGGATTGTTTGTGTACACAGTACTCACAAGTGTAGCCAAGGTCGGAGGTCAACTATCTCAGATAAAAAGACAACATTCAGTTAGTTCTTCAGTTGTCATTAGAGGACAATGTACAAGTAGCATCATTTGTTTTGAAGAGTAATTTCACTTCCATCATCAATTCAATAATGACATCATTAACCGAACAACTTGCGATCCCTCCCGCCCCCGTTTGTGAGACCAACGGCAAATTGTTTCGTCAGCTATTGTGTAATCGTTCATTATAATATGGATTGCAGCAATCGATAAGCAATGGTGATTTTGTGGGCCTTTCTGACGAAAATATTTATCTGGAGGATGGGTACTGTTGTGTAACTTGCTGGCTATTAAGTTGAGTTGTCTAATCACTGTTTCCGTTGATAAATCAAACACTTTCGATCTTTGGCTGTGCTAAGTGGTCGATGTAGCCGACTGCCAAAGACGCCTTTACATGGCTGCGACTCGACCAATTGTAGCCACGCCCTTCGCAATTTAGCATTTTTAGCCGCGAGTTTAAAGATGATTAGCCTCCCAAATTACTGTAAGTATTATTATCATTACAATCCTGAATTTGGCATTAAATACCAAAATTCATTTTATTTCAAGAAAATCTTAAATGTTCACCACCAGCCAATCAGGTTTGAACAGGAGAACATCAAACTCTGGCCCGGCCTTTTCGAAATCACGACTAGTGCTCCAGCTTAGGCCTCGTCGGTTATTTTGCAAACGTGTGCTTTCAGTACGGGGCTTCAAACAGGCGGACGGAGCCTAAAGCCGCGGTTTCGCAAATGACCTCTATATGAATAGGATATGTTGTGAAATGAAAACAGTCTCAAGCCTGTGCAAAAAATTCGAACTATTCTAACTATTGATTGATTAACAGAAGGTTGGCCGTTCAAGGAAACCATGGAGGTAGACACGAACGTAGACGTTCCTAAAAAGTGTGGCTTTACTTTGGAAACAGTCACGATATAATGCGAGATCGCCGATTAAAAGGATCAGCCTTGATTCAAGTCAACACATCGCATTATAAATATTTGTCTTTGTATGCCTATTTCTTTAATTTCTTAATGATAATATGATTTTTATTTTATTTTATTTTATTTTTTTTTAAGCAAAAAAGAAAAGAAAAAAGAAAAAAACTTGATCAATTGTACATTAACACAACTAGTTTGAACAGGTTCTTCAAATTGATAATTTATTTAAAACAAATCTTCACAAACGACATAACAACTGCCAAGTATATGAAACTCTATAAAACGAGTACGTCTGCGATATTATTGATCACCTACACTGATAAAAACCTTTATAAAACCATAACGTATTTAAAAATCTATTTAAATCTATTATATCAAATTTTACTAAATTCGTCCAGGATGTTTCAAAGTTACAATAAAGCAATTCTTAATTTCTAAAGAAGCAGTGTAAACGAACAGCTTTTTAAAAACCAATAAAACAATCAGATATAAAAGATTCACCACGGGGTGCAGTAAACTGTATTTCAAACTAAACAAAAACAATTGAATTATTTAAACCCGATGTAGGCTTAATGTCAATTGCTTTTTTTCAGGTCGAGGAGCATTGATGGGAGGGGGGGGGGCTTAATGAAATGTTACCAAAAACGGTTAAACTTTAAAGACAAACTTTCCGCCACGCTATATCTCAACTGTATCATCCAAATTGCTTGTCATTCACTTCATGAAATCATCAAGGCAGTTTTAATTAACAGCAGGTACTGTCAAAGACAGTTCTCTGAATATTTTTTCCCCGGACCGTCATTGGTCATGATTTCCGTTCGTCAAGCGAGTCTTGATGGGCCGGATACTGACGGGACGCCCCTCGCCCTCCACATCAAGGATTCTAAGCGATCGACACGGTGGGGGAAACCAGTATGGGTAAGAGTTCGGAAGTTGCAATTCCTTCCTCTAAATTATTTAATTATTTTTTTTCCAATGAAATGTCTCGATTAGTGGTAACTCGAACGTGGTTTTGTTTAATGCTGTAGTCTGTATTTCGATCTTTGGCAAATCAATCAAGTTATGTTCGATCGGTTCAGCTCATTTTCTGTTCACAAAGTACAGTACCGTTTGCAACAGAAACTTAACTGTATTTTCAAGCAATCTTGAAGAGATGGATGTTTGCTACTAAGTCATAATTTCATAATCATTTTTGATACCTTTGAAGACATTTCGGAACTGCACAAACAACTTTGTGTAAACTGTTCAATCTATGCAATTGTTCAGCGCAATATAAAACCAAAGTTTGATTTTTTTAAATAAAATCTTGAGGGCGATGTTAGTTCGTTATTTGTCTATCTTCTTATTACTTATCCTAATAAATGGTTTCATTTTTGTTTTACTTCCTTTTCTTCATTGGATTGTACATAAATGTTTATAATTGTATAGAAAATGTTGCTTGAATATGTTATGTTTCGTAACTTTAAAAGCACAAAAAGTAATATGGAGTTTAAACTTTAAATATAATTTTAAATTAAAACCAACAAAGCTTGGCCAAATAGTGATCAAATGAGCTGTAATACATCACTGTGAAAGCAATTCAATGTAATTTGTGAACGATTTAAGAACAACTAATGTATTATAATAATTCAAACATATCATCTAAACTGAAATATTAACGCATACTGAAAATGAACGAAGTGTTGGTTTAGTTTTCTCCGTGAGGTCCGGGACGTCTGGGCGGGTGCTGTTGGCGATTGTGCCACCCCACGCTTTCCTGCTGCCGCTGAATCATATCCAGATTGGCGAAGTATTGTCTCAGGATCTCAGTGCGTTCGGCCCTCAGGAGGATCGGTGCGTTGTCCGGGCAGCTACGAGCAGGGTCATCCTGGTAGTTCCCATCATGGGGTCTGGTCGAGCCAAACGAAGTCGTCATCGGCCGGTGGCGTTGGAACTGGCTTGGCGCTTTCATATTCGGCATGACCTCCTCACGATGCATCGGTCCCGAACCAGGTCTGTCCCGCCTGTTGAACGAGTCTTCCGGTTTAAGCTGCCTTCCTTGGTTCTTCGCTGCTCTAAGGTTGTCGTAAGCCGCTCTGAGCTGGTTCAATTGGCCCATGATGTCGTTGTACTGCATCTGGAGATGGGAGTAGGTTTCACCCCATTGCTGCATTATAGTCTCGTGGTACGCCTCCCACTGGCTGTTGGCATGATACTCGGTAGCCTGTATCTTCACCATCAGGACCTCCTGCTCAGAGTTCCTCTGGAGAGCGGCTTCCTCCTGCTCAATTTTTAGCGTCGCGATCTCTTGCCGGAGTTTATCGAGCTCGGCTTCGTACTGCTTGGTCCGGAGGTCCTCGTCACAGTGTGGTTTTTTGGTGTGTGGTAATGTCTTGGCTTTTTGTCTGCATTCCTCAAGAGATACCTTGTGAAGAGTAAAGGAACATGTTAACGTTTGGTAGTTAATCGAATAACTTACAAGTGAACGATAGAGATTTAAGATCCACGACGCATATTTAAAGGCTCAATTCAACATTGGTAAGAAAGAAAAACATAAAATGCTCAAAGATTTACATATATCTTACATGGTATAATGATAATGATGGTTGAAAACTTTCATTGAAATATTTCTGCCTGAAGTGTTATCGTTTTGAAATAATAAATGACCTAAAGATCCAAAATTAATGTTCGTCTCATATGAGACGAAAACTCTGCCTAAGAATGTATACAAACATGCCAAATGCATTTTTTTACCGTTTTCTTGCTAATGAAACAATGAAATGAGCAGACATTTTCACAGGTTGGTTTTCTTACATATATCTTGATTTGTGCAAAGAATTGAAGCACTTGCAGTCACTTTATCAATGTTGAGCTGGGGCTTAAGTTCAAGGTAGTTTACAAAGTCCTCCGATAGCATTTCAGAAACCCACAATACATGGTTTAAAGTAGATTAGTATAAATTCCCCAGGATTATTGAAAGTGTAATGCAACAAATGCTTACTGTAAGGTTTCTCTGTTTCCAATACTGAGTTTTATTGGCTGGCCATGCTGCTGCTAACTGATTGCAGTAAACGCCTCCAGTAACAAGATAGCCAGCAGCAAGATCAATGTACAAATCTCTTTTGAGTAAAGTTAACCATAGCCATTGGGACTGTCACTTACGTATATCTAAATAATGCCGAGGAAAAATGGTCACATGCAACATTTCTAGAAATAGGAAGTTTTCTTTGGTGTCTACTACAAAGTCCTTCTTAGCTCCCACACTACAGAAGTTTTACTTCAACAAGCAAAGTGCTGATGACCTTACCAAAGAGCCGTCGACATCGGAGACGTGTGTGATGTTGTTTCTTTGGAGTACATCACAGAGACAGTCTACGTATAACTCGATCCTTGCACCCCACTCCTTCAGTAATGAAGATTCTCCATGTACCTCCTATACACGGATATAAGATCGTTATTAATGTTGGGTAATGCTAGTGGGAGAAGGACAAATCCTGCTCTGAATATGAACTCTAAAAGCTGCTAGAAATCACAATAAAATTTGCCGAACTTTGTATATTATAATAATACTAAAAATATAACGCTAAATGTAAACCTGTTTCTTCTTTTTTTATGCTCAGTGCTGGGGCATCAACACATGGAAATTGGCCTAACTGATGTTGCATATATCCCAAGCAATAACTCATTTTCTCAAAATGAACACTGTAAGGAGACCTAATGTTTTATTTTTAATTCTCTGTAACAGCCGTCTTCAAAATCTCTGACTGATGAACTTCGAGATGTAGCACATTTAACCAAAGAAGAAAAACAAAACTGGAACCCCATCCCACCCCCACCCATGACGTTTTATGTCGTTTGTGTTGTGGGAACGTAAACACGATGGTCATAATATCACGGTATATCTGAGAGTCTAGCGACGTAGCCAGGATTTTTTTCACTGGGGTCCAGGGGAGGTTTATGGGGGCGGGGTAATGCTTTTCAGGGGGGGGGGGCAGGGCCATGTTTGCCAATGAATCACATGGAACATTGGGGGGGGGGGGGGCACGTGACTCTCTTCGCTTAAGAGTCCCTTTCTGAGCGACAAAAGAAAGTCAATTTCAGAGAATGTTTGCTTTCATCGTAAAATAGAGTGTCATTAATTATTACCACGAGCCTAAATATAGTCTCTTGTCGAAATTAATTTCCAGAAGACTGGAAAATGATTTGCAGCAGTGACGGTGATTTATGGTGTAATCTTAACGCAACGAAGATGTCTCTGTTGTTGTCTAGTTACGTGACTGCGAGTAATTTCCCTCCGTGTGCATGTTTCTTTATGACCGGGGCGTATTGATTATAGAAAACGTCTTTGTTTCATTAATGATTTATAAATGATTAATTAAAGGAATACACGTTTGACGCACTGTATTTACCGAGTGAAAAAAGGAAGTCTGTACGGATTCATTACGCTAAAGACTACCTATATCAACTGAAAAATGTTCATACCAGGGACCGAACATTAGGCCTACTAGTACTAAATACAAAAAGTACAAAGCAAAAATGACGGACCTTGCTGCTAACCTTTCCTAACTAGCCTAATTAGAATACAAAGGTCTTTCGTTACCTCTAGTTTCAGCTGCAAGTAGTCCACCTTTTCCTTCAACACACTGATGTCTTCACCGTCATAGTCGGTTGTATTCGTCGATATGGATCGACATGTTGAGGCACTCACACCTTCCTCAAGCGATTGTAACACTTCTGTTTCTTCGCACATATTGTTTGCACCGTGATTAAAATCACAAAATCAACTTTCTCAATATGTATTTTATTCTTCAGGCACAACATTAATATGTCGTATTTTCCTCTTCCGAAATAAGTTTCACTAAAAGTCTTTATTACAAGCAGCGTGGGATTACTCTACAGTATTTAAATGTTTTTCCTTCACGCACGCACTGCGCAATGTCTAAACGCACATAGAATTCGGAAGACCACATGCTACATAAACAAAACGCGCATATGACGCGGGGGAAAAAACCTGCGCGCCGATTTCATCAATGAGACTGAGGAATGACTGAGCGACTAGTGGCCAATCTCTCTGATCAGCTGCTACAAAGTTAGCATGCCCGGTTTTGCTTTGCTTATTGCTAAGCAGTGGTTATGAAATAGACACTGCACCAAGGGCCGCTCCTTAAGCTTAAAACATCCGCTTGAACATTACAGGATTAATGAAATTATTCCTTCTGTCACAAGTTCACAACATACCAGTCAGGTACCAGCCACAATGATATCAATAACATGGCATTTCGGCTTGCACGTTATTTATACTAATCAGCTTAACTTCTCTGTGCAATGCCATGTTGTACGAGACAACTCCAGGACTTGGCCCCAGAAAACCTATGCCTCATGCCTTGCCTAAACATGTTAACGTAGAAGAAAAAATAAATGGTCCTTATGCATTGACCCCTTGCACGCACGTCACACGCAGCGACTGTGACACTCTCATCATTTTTGAAGTCAACAGGTATAGGTTACATTTAAACGCCGCGTTGCGCACCACACTGTATAACACACAGCGACGTTGACTTCCAAAATGGCGCAAACAAGATTACTGTGATGATGACGTCAGGTGAACTGGGTCAATATCTGTTTTGTTTATTAACAAGTTAATTTCAAAATTTCACATTACATCATGTACATTTTAGCACTCAATCTTAGACAATGCTTGGAAGAACGGTTGGAGTGTCCAATCCAAACTTGTTCTCATTAACTTACAGCAGTTTCCATTTCACATTCATACACATTAAGAACCTTTAAAAAGTGACTAATTTTTTTCAATCTCACGCTGTCTCGCATTAAGCACACTTTAACATGGTAATACAACTTTTAAAAAAAATTACTAAACTTTTAAGATGCATTTCAAATCAGCCTTATTTATAGATCACAGTAAAAGTAAGTTATTCTTGTTCACTTTTCATATCAATTTCCCACAATGTGAATAATTAGACAGGGCTAGGCCTGGTTTTCACAAAGCACTCATTAGATTCATCAGCATCACCACAGTGATGTGTAGTGTGAAACTTTGCTTAGCAGTTAAAAAAATTTAATTCGCACTTAAGATCAATCTTAGCCTTTTGTGAAATCGGCCCCTCACCTCCCATTTTACGCTACAGTTGAAAAACTACATAAAGTAGAATACAGGATTGGTATTCATCAAAAAACTTTATTAGTATCAGTCTGAAAGCTTACTGATTATGAAGTTCATATTAGTACCAATCTTCCATAGAAATATTTCTGTCTGAAATACTGCCAAAATCGAAAACAAAATGAAGACCCCGGTTTTAATTTCGGTTGTAACAATCGAAATTAAGGACAATGTGTTTACATGCTGAAAAGTGTGTTCGGTTTTTCACTATAATTTTTCCCTGACTGATTGCACTGGTTTATTTGTTCATGTAGTATAATGTAAGATCACTGCACTATGAGCTTTACCAATCCTATATTTTACCTTTACTACATGTAAATGTAGGCCTACACATTAATTTACGCATTGACAAAGTACCAGTTCTCAGTTGGTATGCCAACACGAGTGAATAAGGAACTTGTAACGCCCGATCATCCACTCATCCCGAGCGTGCAAAAGCGACACTACCCCGTCAAAAATTCACCGTGACTCCATGCGAAAAAACCTGTTATAATTTGTTCCCCGTAAAATAAAAACGGCTAATAAAGACATAAGCCTTAACTTCGTTGTCACCATATATCTTGAAGTCTGGTAAACTTTAGGCAACCGATCATTTGAATGTCTTCATAACTAATACTTCAAAGCAAGCAACCGGTGTAAATTGTATATAGAAAAAGTGATTCGGACAATAAGGTTAAAAAACAACACAGTACCATCCCCATTACTTCAACTTACAATACAATACAAATTCATTCTAGTACAGTAACATTTTCCCCCCATTTTTTTTAAATTTATTTATTTACTTTTTAAATTGTGCGTTAAAAAGTGTTTTGACATATCTGTCCAGTTAGTTCAAATGTTAAACACTGGGTCAACGTTTGATTTCTCGTCAAACTCGGTAATGTTTGCAAAACTACGAAAGGCAAGCCATGTAACATGAATTTTATGTTAACATGGAAAAGACAATTTGGAGAAATAATTTGATATTTCGAATTACAAATTCGTTATCACGGATATTTTTTTCTTAAAATGATAAACTGATTAATAATCTGAAATAACGAATTAATAAACTGTGAAAAAGCAGGAGAAACAAACAAACAAACAAACAAACAAACAAACAAACAGACAAACAAACAACCCAAC
The DNA here is from genome assembly GCA_911728455.2 of Marthasterias glacialis. Taxonomy (NCBI): domain Eukaryota; kingdom Metazoa; phylum Echinodermata; class Asteroidea; order Forcipulatida; family Asteriidae; genus Marthasterias; species Marthasterias glacialis. The sequence continues at coordinate 17,692,588 of OU452221.1, forward strand.
AAACAAACAAACAAACAAACAAACCACCCAACAAACAAACCAACCAACAAACAAACAGAAAAAAACTAATTCGAAATAACGGATTATTTTCCAGTGATAACATAATACTTCATGTGGCACAAATGGGCTTTCGCAGAAAACCAACATTAATCTTGACTAAAATCAAACACTTTTAACATTAAATATTAATCAAAACTGCCGTACACAACTGTACTTACTTAGTCTAAATACTACAAATGTCGAATTATTCTAAAATAGATTTAAAAAATTAATGAAAACAAGACTCAAAAAGCCAAATCGGTCACACATGCTCAGATTACTAAGTAAAATTAAAAATTCCGGCAACATGACATTAACACAAAAGTATAAAGAATAAAATAAAACTCCTAGGAAAGAGCCTTGCATTGCAGAAATATGTAACCAGCCCAAATACTCCCAGTGCGCCGTTTCTCATTTTTATTTATTTATTTTGTGTAACTTTATACAAATCTTGTAATTGTGCCGACTGAATTTCAATTCAATAAAGAAATTCCATTAACACTCCATTACTACTCAGTTTTTTGTTTAATAATTCATAATCCGAACTTCAAATAAATCGAATTATAAGTAATCTTATTGTGTAAGACCGTGTTGCATATTTTTTTTACAGACAAAGCTTGTCAAAACCACAACTTTATTCCTTTGTTCACCTCTCAAAACGAAAGTTTATGCTTGAAAAAAAAGCTTCCCTAGTGGAGGTTACAAAGACCAAATAAAAATGGCGGTATCTAAAAATACTGTATAAGTTGAAGGGTAAACTGGATTGCACCGTAACTTTGACACTCTAGTTCAAAAATAAAGACAATATTGCAATGTGCGGAATATGAACATTTTCTTTTACTGTAGGAGTTTAAGGGACTACGAAATGAGTACATGCATGCAATTCTGTATGAAAAGGGCCCTTGGATTTCACTTTCAAAAAGACAAATATTCCACATGGTAAAATCACTACTCATACTCTGTGAAAATTTGTGAATCAAATCTGTTAGCCACGTGCAACTGACCTTATTTTCCGTTCAGACTGTGTCAGCCATTTTCTCTAGATATTATGAATAAATCAGTTTGGAAGAAAGAGTTCATTGTTATTAATTTAATAATTTCACAATGTGTGTGTGTGTATGTGTGTGAAGCTTGTTTCCCAAGATTACATCACTTGATCTGGGATCTGTTAGTCATTGAACTCTGGTTGCTTCTCGTCATGAAAATGGAGTGCTTTCAACTAAACGAATCAAAATAGTTACATGCGAGCGAGATATTTCCTTGAATTCTCCTCACAAACATAAACAAAACAGTTCATTGTATACTTCTTTTCAAATTCAGTTCAAAGAGGAGTTTGGAAAATTTCCAAACCACTTTTGACCAAAACAATCTATCCATGCATAATAAATAGAAAAATGGGCTTTTTGCCAAGTTCAATCTGACTGATAAACAGTATGTTGTTTATCGAAGGTGACAGGAAGCCGAAGCGTAGAGTGGTAAGCCTCCTCTATTATCTGACGGAAGCTATCTCCGGTGGATTTAAGCGTCCGGCAGTAACGCAAGAATAATTAGGGTGTGTGATTTATGAAAAATGAACAGTTGGACAGACACTGTTTGATGAACTGTCTTCATTAGTGGACGAAGGGGGGGATATAAAAAGAAACACTAATTAATATTCTTATTAAGGTAACGAAACAAAAGGAACCTTCAAAAGTACATTGCACTGTGACCCATATGCATGAAGATACATGTCTAGAGAAGATGATGAAGAAATGGCAGTTTTCAAATGTGGGAGGAAAACCCCGACTGGGGAAAACCCACGCAATCAGGTAGGGACTGATCCAAGATTATAAAATGCTTGGAAATGAGCATCATTCTTGAGGCGAAGACGATTCAACTCCGACAGAGTAGACTTCTATTTCAAAACACCAAACTTTCTACATTAGAAATCACCAGTAAGTTTACCAAAAAAAAAAAAAAAACCCTGAAATTTCTCAACTGTAAACAGAACAACAGTATCTGTTCATACATTTGCCATCAGTACACGGTATCTAATTACAAACTGTATACATGTAGTGCATCTATCACTGAAACCATGTGTACTCTAATGGTCAGGTAATATGAGTCTCCACCTTGGTTTTAACACATTACTCCACCACGAGAAACCTCAAATCAGCTTAACTCTTCCGTTGCGTCTCTTGTTTACCAGCTTTTCCCAAATTTTGATTATTTTGTTTTTTAATAAAAGAGGGTTTTGCACTGTTCAATGAGTCGGGCGATTCTGAAGATGTTGACCATCTGCAAGCTTTTTCATTTCAAGATGCACGTATATGACAAACTATTGTTTCTTATAAAAACATCCCAATCCTCTTGGTGGAGAAAAGCAAGACGCTCCTTTATGACACAGGTCTATCACGCATGCTAGCTTCACGATATTGATATTCTCTTACCTATAGGTTATATATAACCATTTGAAACAAAAATGCTATACTGTAGAACTACAGTCAATGTTGCCCAACTGATCAAAAGTGCACCTGGCTCTTCCATCTGTGTGGGAACGGAAACAAGGCTGTAATTTTCACAACCACCGTTTGTTGCTTTTACGTGACATGCATCAGACAACAGCCGTATAGTTTAGTAACACCGTTTCATTCGGACAGAATATACATATTCCTTATTATACCAATAATGAACTGGTTTGAACTCTTCCATATGCCTACAGTAGTCTGAAGTCTCCATTCCTAAACTGTTAAACCTAGGCTACATTTCATGACAATGCTAACCACCATCGTCCTCTGTTTACGGAGTATTGGGACAATTTCTACCATGGCTGCGTAAAATCTCCACAACTGTACAAACAAAACTCATTAACTTGCCTGGCCAATAAAAGGCACTAACATAAAGACAACCAACAGGACTGTCATCGTCGGGAGAGAGAAAAAGAACCTGTTTCATTCTGAAGACACACTCGTTGTGAAGTTAATACATGTATCCATCGTGCAGATAAATATTTGTCTGAAGTGTCAATTTGAAAAAACAAATAGCCTCTGACGACCCGAACACTAACTGTTTTTTGATTGTATCAATCAAAAGATTGCAAGCTCGTTGTGAACAAGCACAAACCTCTTTTTTCTTTGTTTCTTCTTTTTCCCCACTCAAACATGACCACTAATTTTGGAGAAATATTTTGAGAGTTAATTGTTTGGTGTGTCTTTGAAATCTAAAGAGAAATATGTGCTTGTAATCGGCTTCAACCATATGGCATTTTGATCACTGACCCTCCAGTACATTCTCAGTGCATAAATAATTGTTTAAGTCAGGGATGCTAAAATGTTTTGATTCATATTTTGGCCCTCTTCATGTAATAGAACGGGTAGGGATGGGATTGTGCCTTTGATGGCACAAGCATGGAATTTGGTACACAGTCAGAGTATGTCATGAGAAAGATTTGGCTGTAGGGCCATCCCAGATTTGTCCTCTGAAAAAAAACGGATAGAAAAATTTGAAAATATAGTATGTCCCCTATCTGCCCAACTACAGATACTCAGCGTTGCTCTCAATATTTATTTTTATCATCCGAGGTGGGAAGGGTTGACAATTTGTTGAGTTTGTTTGTTAAACACATGTAGCTTCCTCCTGATCACGTGATTGTTTTCACAAAGCTATACGATTAATGTTTAGCCAATAAAACAATCTGAATTGCTAAGCAAAATGTGATGTCATCAAATCGCCATGGCGACATGAACTATTGAGATAGCATTGTGTATTGGATCCACAATCTTACAACTAAAATATACGTGACTATGTAATATTTTTTAAACAATCCTTTATCACATTATTTTTTATAATTCGGTTTTCTTTAAGTGTAATTTCATTGTGTATCTGTTCACCTAATTTATTAAGGTAATTTTTCATCAAATTACAAAATGTGAAATTGTTATAATGGCATTTGTGACAGGAGAATGTTTATTCTTAATATGTTCTAGCCCAATGTCAGTCAACTGTATTATTACAAATATTTCCAAATCGTCTCTACGCAACATACAGCCTTTAATTCATCTCCCTCCTTGAACAAAAGAGGGCGCTAAACTCACAAAGTTCCCCATCACAACTGAGGCTCATTACAGCTAATAATAATTCAAAAGCAGAAAAATGGAACTCAAAATTTCCCCTCACAATAGAAATGCTATTATTATCATCCTGTGAAGATCATTCATTAGAATGTGTGTATACAAAGGACTATAACATTGTTAGTATGTAAGACCTCTAACAACAGATAAAAGATTGTTGTCTGAAAAAATCTAGAATCAACAACAGCGAGTTAAATTATTTTGTTATCATTGGCTTGGCAACGGTGGCTACCTCCCAGGAAATACTCCAGGGCCATTGTACAGGATATCCCGATTTGGTCCTTCCTCTATGGTTTGACCACAGTGGTCAATTTGACAGTGGCTAGGTTAGGTTGGCCACCAGTGGTCAGTTTAAAAATGGCAAATTTGGCCAAAGTTTGACCGGTTGTGATTTGACTGTGGTCAGTGTTAGGTGTGGCCCATTTTAAAGTGGCAGATTGAGTGGATGAGGGTAAGTATGTTTCTCATTCAAAGGTGCATTGTTCTCGTGAGTTCTAATAAATATTTAAGGTTCTTGAGTGCCTTTAAGTGCTGTGAAGGTAAATTCTTGCGCCATTCTCGAAGAACAAACATGCTCAAAATTGTTTTGACATAGATTCTTGGAACACTCATGCGTGAAGCACATATTCTTACACAACACAACACATACACTCAACATAATAAAAACCTAAACAAAAACTGGCTTAAACACTTGAACAGTGCTTTTCAGTCTTCTACACATAGAACCCCCAAAAAACGAAGAAAAATAGAGGAAATCAGCAGATCCCCTAAGATGTTGCATGCCTGACAACCGCAAGCATGGGTTCACAGGCCACTTTTACAAATTCCGAGTTTTCACCCTGAATATTATTTTCATTTAAGAGCAACATAAGTAATAAAACAATTTCTTAAGTATATATTAAATTCCCTGTCATAATAACACAAACCCTTGAGATTGGTCAATTAACGGCCGGGTCCTTGTTTACACTTTCCCAAGTATGATCTGAAGAACTTGAACTAGACTTTTTTGTACACAATCATATGGCACTCCATACGTGCTTCATGGCATTTTAGATTTGACCAATTAATTTTTGAAGGATTGCATAAAAGCATACACGCATTAAAGCAACCTATGTTTCGTCTACCACTGGAAAAAAAATCGGACCTTTCGCTTTCCAGCAACTGTACGCTTGACTGTGGACGATGAACATGGACAAAACTACTGCTTCATTAAAATAAAAAAAAATCCCTTTGTCCGCAGGCCTGAATTATATTTATTTATTTATTTATCTTTTTTGAGTGCCTAAATGCACGCATGCAAATACAGTTTGTCAAAAACAAGAGGACATTTCCAGGCACAGAAAAAGACTTTGTTCTGTGTTTTTCGTTTTTCAATGGCCCAGCTGAGAAACTAAAAACGAGAAAATCAGCCGATCAGCTAAAGAGTTACATACCTGTACACTGCAAGAAACGGATATATTACTCATGCCTTGAAGTAGATACAGTAATGATATTACCATAGAGCAACAGGCAAACTGGCTAGAGCCCCATGGATTCCATATCCAATCTTTTTAAAGCTTCCTGAGTGCAGACATGTCCATGCCACGTCTGGGTGGCCCGAGTTAGGATTTCCATTTCAGGGAACATTATGCACGTGATTTTTTTTTTCCACATTTTTTTTTGCGTGCACATAAACTGCATTTGGATGGCATTTGTTTACGGGGGCAAAGTCAAATTACGCACAATGAGCTTTCAATCTACCATCATACTGATTCTATAAAGAATAAACCACTGATATTCCAATGGCCGTAAAAAATCCCTGAATTTCACGATGGTTTGTACAGAAACAAGAATGCACCCACAATGCTTTAACCTGCAAGGCAAGTTACAAAGTAGCTCACTAGTCAATATATATATAGAGTACATCACTCGATAAGACCGAGATTATATCTCAATTTGGGTTCTTATCAGAAGCACCACTTCTTGCAAAAAAAAGAAAGATGTTATCTATGGTTGTTACCCGCCAGCTACTGTCTTAAAAAACTAAATTAATATACTTTGAAAGTATCTGATACTACAAGTACTACACCTGGTCGTTGAAGATAAGCTTTCTTTGCAACGTCGTTTCCAGATGTGATCGATCTCGCCGGACAATTTTTGTCCAGCATGCCTAGCTCGATCATGACCCCTGGAATTCTGATATAAAAATCTCCCAAAATATTGGAGATATGACTGTGGCCGATCCTCTCTATGCGCACGCTTAAGTATGGTAGCCAGCAAAAGAGGCATCAAGTCATAGAGCAACTGGTCCCCTCTCATACTTCTTTGATTTTGTGACATGTCTAACTGTATGCAGTTAAGGGTGACCGTGTAAAAACATGATTCATTTGAAGTGGAATCGCGTCAAAATACTTGCATTCTGACAAGTGCATATGAAACGCCCCACAAGCACCCTACAAGTGCTCAAAAGTTTTTAACAAGCGTACACGCAAAGCAGTCACTTTTGGGAGCCAATCAGTATTGTTTTTCAGTGTTTCCCTTTCAGGGGTTAGTGAAGAGAGCTATCGATACGGCAGGCTGCCCATGGTAACGAGGCTGCTTTCTTTGTGATACATTGGATTTGGCAAATTACACCATCCTTACCCTGGTATTTAGTCAATATCTTCCATGTTGGTATAAGGGATATCATCAGTGACGTCTTTTGTGTATCCTTCGTCTACATCACGATTGTCCATAGATGACTTCTCCACTCCACCTATCACCTCATCCTCCTTCTCATCCTCGTCCTCTACATCCTTGTCTGGATCGCTCCCTGTCTCCATGGCATTGTTACCCTGTGTGGATACCTTCTGTCCATCATTGCACTCCATGGGTATGTCAGCCTCCAGAGGGCAGGGTACATACGGGATGTACGGCTGACGGAGTCTGTAGAACAGTAAATATGCCGACTGCGTGCACACATTCTTTTCCGAGATCAAAGAAACGTGACTGTCATCAAAAAGACGCCATTCTGTTGAAAAAGACATAGATGTCGACAGATGATTTACGACAGGCAGAATTCATAATATAACACAAACATTGTATTTGCTAATTTTTTTCATTCTAATAATAATAGGCCTAAGTCAAAGTATGGTAAAAGCACTGTATATTTGGAAAGTGTGTAAATGGCGTGTGGCCTATTATGCCATTCTGTTGAAAAAGACATGTCGACAGATGATTTACGACAGGCAGAATTCATAATATAACACAAACATTGTATTTGCTAATTTTTTTCATTTTAATAATACTAGGCCTAAGTCAAAGTATGGTAAAAGCACTGTATATTTGGAAAGTGTGTAAATGGCGTGTGGCCTATTATGCCCACTACACTGTAGAAAACACAGGGACATTGACTCTCAAATTGACAACCCAGATTATTGTGATGATGACGTCAGGTGAATTGGGTCACTTAGCAAAAGGAACTTATTGCAACAGGAATAAGAATAACTATGATTTTAATATTTACCCAATATTTATACATGAAAAGTGCTTGGAAGGAAGAATATTATATAGTATCAAAAACTTCTCTTACTTGCCAAATAAGTTTGTAAAAAACTACTACATATAATTACATTACAACGGAGTATAGCATAGAGTATAGCATAGTGTATAGCATAGAGTATAGCATAGTGTATAGCATAGAGTATAGCATAGAGTATAGCATAGTGTATATCATAGTGTATAGCATAGTGTATAGCATAGAGTATAGCATAGAGTATAGCATAGAGTATAGCATAGTGTATAGCATAGAGTATAGCAGAGTATAGCATAGTGTATATCATAGTGTATAGCATAGTGTATAGCATAGAGTATAGCATAGAGTATAGCATAGAGTATAGCATAGTGTATATCATAGTGTATAGCATAGTGTATAGCATAGAGTATAGCATAGAGTATAGCATAGAGTATAGCATAGAGTATAGCATAGAGTATAGCATAGAGTATAGCATAGAGTATAGCATAGTGTATAGCATAGTGTATAGCATAGTATAGTAGATAGTAGAGGCTACAATCTAGCATGGTATAGTATGCACATATGGACAGGCAATGAGGTCACTAGTGCCCGTCTCAGCACCCTGAGTGACTGTGAGTGACCAAGAGGGAAATAGGACCCTCTTCTGGAGATAGGGAATATAGATAGGGGAGATAGACGTGCACTAGTGACCGACTATGCCAGTCCAGAAGTGTTTTATAACGCACCTCGGTCTAAAATATGAAATAAGAAAAGACAATTTTTCAGGGTTTTATGACTGAATTATTTAAAATGAACAATTAACTCATAAGGAAATATAAGACACATCATGTGACGCACTATAAACCAATCACAAGGCAGAATCTAAGTATGGGGTGTTATAAAGGTAGTACTAAAGCAGATATCTTATATACTAATTCTTTGCATTATTTTGCAAAATATGCATAACAAATGTTAACTGATAATTACAGCACAAATGAAACCATTTTCAGCTCAAATGAAAATAAATTAAAGAATGTTGAGACCATAAGCTAGTTTACACAGAATGAATGAAAGATCAGCCGTACCAAATTCATTTTTCTTCCAGCTTTCTAGACTAGGGAGGCGACTGATGGCAGTATAATGACCCCCTAGAATGCCTCCATGATGATTGATGACCCCATACAGGTCATAGATCGGAGGTACAGGTCCCTTCACTCCATGGCAGTAGGGGGATAAATCCAGACCCCTGAGGGGAAACAAATATTAAAAAAATAAAATTCAAAAACTCAGAACAGTTGTTAATATCATGCATGTTATTTGAACCTTTAAAAACAGTGGGAAAATTAGTACAAGAGACAACTTACAAATGGTACAGGCTTAATTAGACTTTTTCAGACTAATAACAATAATCTAATAACAATCTTACTGTTTTTTCTGAGGGGAACAAAATTAGAAATCAGATTAAAATAGGAAGAGTATCATACCTGTAATATGAGAGGAAATTAAATCATATTTTCTTGACTTTGACAGTACTTTAGACAGTAGTATTCTTTAAGAGAATTGGTAATTTGTATTATTATTTATATTACAATAAATAAAAACATACAAAGATCAACATGGAAACAATGAGGCAGAAGATCATATATACAAATATTATAAAAATAATAAGCAAAACAAGCAAATAAACAAATCAATGAGTAGATAAATATACAATTTTAAAAAATAAAGATAAAATATAGAAGGCAACTAGGGGCAGAAATGACATGACAAATGAATGAGGGCGGAGCTAAACGATGAAAGGAGGAAAGTAAGGCCAAACAAAGAAAAAACAAACAACATATCATGCAGGTCAGAGGTCAATTGCATGAAGTTTATAATCAGTGAGCTCTCCGAATGAAACTGAACACACTGACCAAATACAAATCACATACTTTGTCTTCAATACAGACTAACGCAAAAGGAATAACGACAATCCAAGGTGTCTGCTCAAAAAAATCCTGCAATAAAGTTACACTGTGTCAAACAGCAGCAGAGCCTACCAGAGGGTCATAGATAAGAACTACCAAAGAAAATACAGACACAAAATTTAAAAACCAAGAATATTTCTATTCAAATTTATCCTGAACAGTGCTGCATTGGTAGTCAGTAAAAAACAAGATACAGGTAAAGGAGTTCCAAAGAGTGGCGGAGAACAGATACAGTGAAGGGAATGCGACGATACTGCAAACTAAGTACTTCAGGGTTTCCGAAACAAAGATGCATTTAAGACTACCTGACTGGGTACCGGACCATCTTATCAATCTTATCTCTCCAGATCATATTCTTGAAGGAGAAACGTTTCAGTTGGATGATGAGAGAAGACGGGAGACGCCACAGGGACATTTGCTTTGTTGCCTCTCGGTGTTCCTTACACTGCGGGCAGTACCTTCAAGGAAAGAGAAGATGAAAATAACCAGATGTAGGTTTTTCATCAGGGATAAAAACAACATGCTTTGGTTTTGCCTGACCCTGATGCCGCTGTACCTGAACAGGACAAATTCTCGGGACGATAAGTAACGATTTAGGATAACAAAAAGGATTGGCATACAATAGCAATAAGCCAATTTGAGAAATGGTTGACACAATACTGTGACACTAATTGGTTTGGGTAAGTTTGTCTGAGTACACCCAAATCAAACAATGCACTTTAATAGTGTCCACCACCATGACCACATCTCCAAAAGGTTAATGTAGCTACTGGCTGTGTAATGGGTAGGTCCACCATGGGAGTTGCTTTTAGATTACACGTGTACCATAAAATGCTCTCTGCGTGTACGGACAGTAGAAGATAACTGTAACCAGTGACAGATAGATAAGAAAAGGTGATGTAGCTTAGTGGTTGCTTACAATAGCAGTACTTCAAGGTGCAGGGAAGAGTGTATTCCTATGGGTTGAATCAAATTGAAAATAACCTTTCATTGTTATGTCACAAGAGGCCACTTTGTTACCGCCCTCTTGTGACATAACAATGAAAGGTTATTTTCAATTTGATAGTGTCCACCACATCTCAAAAAGGCTAATGTAGCTACTGGCGAAAATAACCTTTCATTGTTATGTCACAAGAGGGCGGTAACAAAGTGGCCACATACAAAATATACATGTACAAGAGAAAAAAGTTTTTTTTATCTCTGTAGATAAAAAGCGAATCCCCCATAGTTTCCAAGGATTCAAATACCATTAAAATCCTTACCATGCTTCGTCTGGCGCCAGCCTCTCTGGCTCTGTGAAGAGATTAAGACAATGGTCTAGGGTGGTGCTCTTCTCTTCCTCATAGTGTTCATACACAGAATCATCTTCTGTGTATTCCTGTGGGTTGAATCAAATTGAAAATAACCTTTCATTGTTATGTCACAAGAGGGCGGTAACAAAGTGGCCACATACAAAATACACATGTACAACAGAAAACAAGTTTTTACAATAATCTTTAAGACGATTCTTATTGGTTTTCAATATTTTTCCCAAAACATTACCTCTCTATTCATTATTTTTCTGGGCGGTCCCAGCCTCTACAATTTACACTCTAATGTTAAAATGAACTAATAGAAAAAGCTGTGACTTTCAATTGCATTTTTATATCAATATAATTAAAGGCAAACGGTGGTTATTTGTTGTGGCAACCAAACGTTCAAAAGGTCAGTGGAAACAGTTAGCAATGAAGGCTGGTAAGCTGCATATTATACAAGCCTTGTAGTGGGACATTGGGCGTTTGGGGAAGTATTAAGACAGCCACTTACCAGAGATTTAGATTCCACCAGGACATGATTTTGCATTTTGGGATCGTTCCTCCAATCCATTGCCAGGAAGTCATAGTTTTTTATGTTAATTGCTGTATCGCCTGAGATTGATGAAGAATCGAGAAATTATCATGAAATGTAATCTCAACCAATATTGACTTAATCAATGTACAAAATATAACAATTTAAAAGATTCTTATAAACAGTAACGATCCTGTTGGAAACTCATTACATAACACATGTGTACATCTGCTTGGTTTCGCCTACTTTGTATTCGCTTGTGCGTAATTTCACGAATCAATCTCTTAAGTCCGGTTCATACTTCCCGCGAATACGAAGCAAATTTTACGTCACAAATTCACAACAAACAATGGACCGATTGCGCGACCAATGTTTATGTCATCATGTGACCTGTAGTGGGTACTCCGTCATCTGAGCTAATGGCAAACAATGTGCAAATACATGCCGTGACCAATAGAGTCACACTAAAAATGGGCTTTTGGTAATAATAACACAGTTACTAAGCCATTTTATTAAAGTGTTGCGACATTGATTTTAATCACATTACTGTTTCATATACTACAAAAGAGGTTTATTTTGAGTTATGCACTACCGGCGTCGAACAACTATGTAGCCACCCATCTGTTATTTTGTTTGTAATGTAGACCTAAATCCCTGTGAAAAAGGGTAAAGAACGTTGGAAAAGTGAGCATTTATACCTAGCTTTGCGAAATTTCAAATAGGCACACGAATCACAGTTTTGGAAAGCCATTTCTTTGGACGATTCAGCTTCAAAACTGTGAAATTTTCGTCTTGAAATGTGTGTGCTCGAGGTTGTCTGGCCCAAACATTCTGTCATGCAATTAGTACTACAACATCGTGCAAATTTATACGCTACTTGTACAATTTCCAAGACTTGCTGGAACTGTTCTTACTGGATTTATTCAGCCACTCAAAGGTCTCTGGTACAAAGTCTGGAATATTTTTCATAGATTTCGACAAAGAAAAGCCTCGATCGAATGAACAAAATGCAACAATCATCATGTACCGTACGAAGGTCGTTGTGTTTGTTTACATTCAATACCCACTACAGGTCACATGACGTGGGTCGCACGATCGGTCTATTCACTCAAGTTGAACAGTGTTGAACTTTTCGCGAAATTCGCTGTGAATGTTGGGGAGTGACGTCAAAATCGCTTCGCGTTCGCATTCATGTGAAGTATGAACCGGACTTTATGCTAACAAAGTGTTCCTTTTACATGCAAAGCAGTTGGTTGCCTCCAACTTGCCTTGAGTAACAAAGCCCCCCACCCCCAAATCTGCTTCACTCTACTCACCTCTGTCGGAGAGTCGTTCCCCGGTACGGCCAGGTAAGCCATGTCCTGAAATATTAACTGGCTTGATGAAAAATGGAGGCATTGTCCTCTCTGGTAGCTGAGGTTGACCGTGGACAGTTGCTGAAATTTAAAAAAAACAAACAAATCAAGGTAGGTCATACAAACATACGTGACATTTCATGACATAGCTTATCACGAAATCATGCCCTTACAACTTCCTATGCCCTGAAACGTCCATATTTTACAGGGTGTAGTAAGTGATGAACTGTGTGGTAAGCAGGGAACCAGTGACAAGCAATGTAATTTACACAGTATCAGGCATGATATTTGGTCCTTTTACATGCAAATTTTACAGAACACATTGGTTGATCTACATGTACAGATGTGCACATGATGTAGGCTTCAATAGATTATTCAGGCTTAGACCCAGTAACTGGGGCGCTGTACTCCTTTTTTGAGATTTTGACATTATCTGTCGTACTAGCGCCCCAGTAAGGAATATGTAGTAACTGCGACGGTCAGGAGAATTTAAAACACCTCTGTTAAAAAAAATGCCTTAGACTCAACAGAATTGCTCAAAATTCGCCTACTGTCTTCTTCGAGTGTTTAAGGTGAAATAAAATGCATTTAATTGTACTCTCGATCATTTTCTTTCCTCCAAATCGATGATTTTTAGGGCCTCTGACAACCCTGCCGTTACAATCGCCATTTTGATTACTAATGTCAAGACTGTTTCCTGACTTTAAAAAAGTTGTATTAACGCTGCGGGGATCACGTGTTTGCTGATGCCTGGACTTGTATAATGTTTTGCGCAGTCAACAAAGGATACCAGCTGTGTAGTGTCAACGACCCCACAATGGCAACATTGTACAGCGCGCGCTCGGCCAATCATGACCAATGGAACTTTGTGGTGTTCGTTGACTGGTATCCTGCTTTGACTGCGCAAAACAATACACAAGTCCAAATGCATTTTATTTCACCTTAAACACTCGGAGAAGACAGTAGGCGAATTTTGAGCAATTCTGTTGAGTCTAAGGCATTTTTTTTAACAGAGGTGTTTTAAATTCTCCTGACCGTCGCAGTTACTACATATTCCTTACTGGGGAGCTAGTACGACAGATAATGTCAAAATCTCAAAATAGGAGTACAGCGCCCCAGTTACTGGGTCTAATTCAGGCTATTTAATCACAATTTTTCCAAGGGCAAAAAAAGAAAAATCGGAAAACAGACTAAAAGTAGGAAGAATATCATGCCTGTTGTAAATTGGCTGGTAACCCATTTCTGCTGAGCAAAGCCTTTCTATGTTTGGCAAAGCTTCTTTCTCAATAGCTTTATGAAATTTTGCCATGTGCTACATACCAGGCATGCAACTTTACAATTTCAAAACAAAAACGACAAAATTCAACTTCTCAATAGCAACTGTTACACAACTTTGTACAGTGTTTTTCAGTTTTCTACGGCACTAAAAGTGAACAAAAATGAAGGAAATCAGTTGATCGGCTAAAAAGTTCCATGCCAGATATTTGGGCACAATATCATAAAGCTGTCAAGTTAATATTTAGCTGATGAGAAAGACTCTGCTAGGGTCAAAATGTGAGGCCGTTATCATTTTGTGCACTGAAATAAATATATGCAGTGACTCTTTACCTTTAGCGACACCATCTGCTGTTTTCTGTTTTGTGCTGTCTGATTCACCATCCGCTATAACCTCACCTGATGCCACCTCACTGGAAGTAGACTCACCCTCCATCGATTGCACATCTAGTTCCACCCTATCCAGTGAGTGGGCTGGACTGGCTTCATCCCCTTGCCCTCTACCGGGGGTGGATGGTTCAGCCGTTTCACTTGTATCAGAGGGGAGTTTGCTGCTGGGAGATGCAGTAGAGGTCGGTGGCTTGCTGGGAGCTGTGACAGGTGGTTGGAATATGTTTGTAGAGTACCTATGGAAAATGTGGGAATGAATTACCATGTGCATTGTTTGGAATCAAAAGAATCATACAATCACGTTAAAATATTCCTACTCACTTCAGATGTATTTTAGAACTGATGGTTTATGTTGCAACGAAAGACCTTTAATTGAGTCTACAAAATGAATAAAACATTTTTATTTCATAATATTCATTCATGGATGTATTGAATATAAAGGCATGCATCAGTGATGGGATGGAGGAAGTGGCTTCTTTTTTCTTTCTTTTTTTCGAAAATAATAAAGAGGGAGACGCAAAATGGAGTTTTCAAACTGAATTTTTTGGTTGACATAAACACTATCATGTTGGTAAGTCATTACATCACATGCATTTTTGCAAATTCCAGTTCCAACACTGGCATGAGTTACTGTGTTATTTTACCAAAAAAACACTCATTCCTTTGTTCAAAGATAATTCTTATGAAAGAAACCGATATTTCTGATAAGACCTTGAGTCTTTGCAAGACACTCGTGAGAGGCATGTCCAGAAATTACGTTGTTTTTACATAAATCATCAATCCCAAAAAGTTCAGTGCATTTCCTGTGGTCTTCTAGCAATCGATGGAGCCAGTTTGTGTGGAATTACGTCAAACTTAACAACAGGATTTTGTTTTTCTATAGTTCTTATTCTTTAAAGACAATGTCACACACATTTATCAGTCAAAATGCTGAATCTTCAGTTCAAATTGCTATGCAGCATCGACACTGGTATTGGCATTTATTGCAAGTCACCCTCTGTGGACTACAGAAGGGATAGTAACCTGCCCCGATGCGCAAACACAAGACACGGCGAGATATAAACACAAGTCTTTTCACAGCACAGCTAAGAACAGGGAGGGGTAAATGAATCTGTTGCAAAGACAAACATAACTGCCTCTTCCCCTATTTGAGGCAGTCATAGTTAAGTGCCTTGCTGAAAGACGCAAGTGTCATGACCGGGATTCGAACCCACATCCTGATGACTCAGCCACCAGAACTCGAGTCCGATGCACTTCAATGCATCACTCCTGGGCATTACCTGGCATACGCCTCCATGGCCTGGCTGAGTCTGGCATACGTGCAGTGAGATACAGGAAGGCTGATTACAAACGGACACCCCAGAGGTTCCAAATCCCGTCTGCATGTCAGGTTGTGGGTTGGCCAGTGTTTCTTCTGACAGTTACTATCAAGTAGTGAGACAAAAAACAATAATCGTATCAAATATGAAAATATAGAACACTCAGCGTAGACGCAAACCACTAAGAGAGTGAAATGACCTTGTAGATATTCTACAAAATGAAGCAAGAGTCTGCATGTAAATGCACAAAGCACAATAAGTGGGATGCACTTCCTCAGAAAACCATTGAGCCGCCCACTGTGGAGGGGTTCAAGGGGGCCATCAATGCCAATTAACACCAAGAAGAATTGCGCTTTTTTTTACTTGCACCCATCCAAACAGCACTTGTAAAAAGAAAGCACAACCAGAGCACATTAATCAGAAGACGCCAGGTGACGTGTATCCATGAAAATATTTTTCAAGTCGGCAAATGGGCGATGTTGAAACACGCCACTGTGTAAAATCAGAATACCGGAATAAAGGTCACCCGGACATTCCACTGCTGAGCATGCACAGAGCAAGCACACGCCCTCTAACGTTTCGTTTCACCCACACAAAAAGAAAATATGGTCTTGAATGTTTCGCCGATTGTTGGCTATTGTGTGGTGGGTTTTGTGTAATCCCCGATTACAGACCTTTGTCCTTTTGTTTCAAGAAAAGGATTACAAGGCATCGAGAGGCTTCCACCATTGTTCATTCATTGTATTTCGGCTCAATGGAGGGAAGTCAGAGTGAGCCGGCAATCGAGCCATGGTTCCATGTTTAGTATCACTTCTATGCCAGAGTTTGCAATTCATGGTGCGTGAATTTGACATTTTCTTGGTCAAGAAATAAGAGAATCTTTGGTCTCTTGGCATGGTGAAGTCAGGGTTTCTTTGTACCAGCGGTACCCTCAAAGGAAAAAGATTCCAGCAATTCCGCCAAAAGAACCCTGCCAGGGGGACGGGACAAAAAAGCAAGAATCCCGACAGCAACTGGTGAAGCATGGATGAGGCCGGTACTCACCGGTCACAGTATCCTGCTCTGTAACACTTGGTGCAGTGTTTGAGGGAGTGATCTGTCTCTCTTTCTTTCCTACAGTATGAGCACCTAGCAACAGGAGCTGGCATCATCATCCGCTATCAACAGAAAACACAAACAATTAATAACCGAACAAATCAGGGGCCACTCAGAATAATCAATGTTTACACATTTTTACTTAATGTTATTTTTTCAGAAATTGTGGGTGGGTGGTTCGAATGAAATAATTGAAAAACCCAAGTTGCTTTTAAAGATGGCTTTTATCGGAAACTATCTACTGATGCACTCTCAAGACCTAATGCATTACAATTCTTCAGTAAGATGCCTCCATACCCATTTCGCATGATACATTCTACATTTTTGACGATTCCCTTGTGTTTAATACTACATATTAATCGCGCAATGTTTGATATTCGTCACTTGGTATAGAAATAATGTGAGTTTGAGTTGAATGGAACTGAATGAATAGACAATTTCTTGACGGCTATTTCTTCAAGACATTCTTACCTGCATGACAATAACCTCTTGTACTTCTTCTCCTGACAGCTCCTTGGATAGGACTTCACATCTGCAGAAAACCAAAGGAAAAGTCTTTTCAGTCAACTCTTGACAATGACGGACTATAGATGTACAAATCCCAGTTGCCTCATGATTATTTATTTTGATGGAAACACACCAAATAACGGACAGTACATGTAGCATAAAAAAAAACAATATCAAGGTTCATTATTCCATATCAAAAAAGCATTCTTGAAAACAAAATGATCAAAAGGGCCACTGTGATGAATGACAGTACTATACAGTTATTTTTTCATTATAGTTATTAATTGAAACAGTGGATTATAAACACATGGTGTTTATAAACAGACAAGCAAAACAATAGTTGACACTTTTCCAGTGTTGCTTTTGTTTGTTATTGTTGTTGTCGTTTGCCACCCGCCCCCTCAACCCTAATACTAAAAAATCCTGTTCGGGAAATTATCTGACTTTGTTGGATATGGTAATTTGGCACAAATAATCGCTTATCATTAGAACAGGCATACTGATCTTAACAAAGTCCGAATATTGAGAGTTGAGTTAAATAGAATGGCGAATTTTGGAGGATATGCGAGGGTCTCTAGCCCAAGACACCAGGCTGTTAGGGTTACTAAACATTATCGATGGCAACTCTCTTCAACTCTGTTCAATCCTGGCGTGTAGTGGCCGAGCACACTGGACTCAAGCTCTGGTGTTTCTGATCAGCAGAGTGTGGGTTCGGGTCCCAGTCTTGACACTTGTGTCCTTAAGCAAGACACTTCAACATTATTGCTTCGTCATTCGGATGGGACGTAAAGCCGTTGGTCCCGTGTGTTGTGTAATGCACGTAAAAGAACCCAGTGCACTTATCTCAAAGAGAAGGGGTTTGCCCCGGTGTTTCTGGCAGTGGCTGCTGAACGCGCCACAGCACCTTGTAAACCCTTATAAGGTGCTACATAAATGGGTCTCATAATTCAAAAACCTGTCTTACAATAATAATAATAAGACCCTCTGAGACGCCCGTAGATAAACGTCATATAAAAACTAGTTATCATTAATTCCAATAAATTTATTGTATTGGTCCTTGAAAAGGTAAGTTGCCTTTTTACATGTTACACAGATTATGAATAATTATTAATAAATAATTAAATCAAACACAGAAATAAAGCAAGGAATTTATTATTAGCAGCCTAGATTAAAATAAATGATATTATGTGCAAATATAGCAAAAACACCATCAACAGAGCAATACAGTCAGGCTGTGTTGGAATTGATGGCTATGGCAGTGGCTATGGCTGAAGCACTGGTAAGTCCTATTCTTCAACATTGCTATTGTAGCCAAAGCTGCAGCCAAAGTCGCTTGATTCAGATGCGGCATAATAATGGAATAAGCTATATTTTTGACAGCAAGAGGGCGCAATACTAATTCCATTTTGATAGTACAAAATATTTCAAAGCATTAAAAATACAATTTTTTCCAGCAAATGATCTTACACTGGTTACATTGTAAAACTGTCAAAAAAAATTTTTTTCAGAAGTTGTATATTAACTGATTTAATAGAAGTCTAATTGTATCTGGTTTACCACACAATTTCTATGATTTGAACCCCAATCTACCCCAAAGGGCGCCCTCTTGCAGTCAAAAATAAGGCCCACTGAAAGAAAGATGATGCGAGTCTTGCGCATAGTCAATTATCTCTAGGAACCTTGGATTCCTACAAATATTGCTGTAATGTGTGAAGGAAACACAATAGTGAACTTAAACAGAATCCAACGTTCCAATAAACACATGTCTTGTACAGCCTGTTGGAACACCATTATTTCCAAGTCCAACCAACTGAAACAAAAGTCACATTAGAATGTTTGACTCACACAAAGATGATATCATTGTTGGAGACAGTGCTGAGGCTACTGGCTTTGTTGAAGATTTTCTGCACCCTGCTGCGGTACATTTCAAACACCCGTAACTGACAACAGAGAAAGAGAACGAAGAAAAGGATCATCATTGGCGTGTCGTGGCCGAGCGGTCTAGCCAACCGGACTCAGGCTCTGATGTTTCTGATCAGCAGAGTGTGGATTCGAGTCCTGGTCAAGACACTAGTGTTCTTAAGCAAGACACTTAACCATTCTTGTTTGGTTCTTCCGATGGGACATATAGCAGTAATGCATGGAAAAAGAACCAAGTACTCGTTAAGCGAAAGGGTTTTGCCCTGGTGTTTTCTGAGATTTTCAATGGTGCTGCATAAATATGATTCTCATATTCATAACTCTGCACACCTATCAAACAAACAATGAGCAAGTATCAGCAACATGAGCGCCAATCTGTGTCAGAAACCGGCGCTTTGTGAGTGTTCATCATTACCATTAATCATTTGAGTTTCCTTTATTGAAAAAATACACAGGCAACTCGGATGAGATTCCAGTTGAGATTCTCATTGCACCAGCTGCTAATTACGTGACCTGAACAAGCCCTCTGGTCACCGGGCACGCTCAGTAGTCTAGTGGTTAAGACATGTGTCGTAGAATGCAAGGATCAATGGTTCAAATCCCACTCGAGTTGCCTGTGGGTTTTTCGCAGGATTCTGAAAGCAACGAGTATACAGTTCTTATCAAACATGGTTGTACAGGTAAAACCGGGATCATATCGTTAGCATTTTGTTTTTATGGTTGGCAACCAGCCAGCCTGTGCAACAAAAGGTTACAATTTCCTCATAAAACAAAAGAAGAGTTGTGTCAGAGTTTAGGGGTAACTACTTGTACTTACATTGACAGCCTGAACATTGGTCTTTTCTGCCATGATGGACTTGAGTTCATCTACAGTGGCATCCATCGACAGCACTACCACATACTGAAACAACATGTATAAGAAATGAAAGTGTGTGACTTGTAACAGCCCAGCTTTTAAACTGCCGTCAGATTTACACTTATAGCAAGACTACTTACAGAAACAACACATATCAGCCAGTATTAACATTTAAATCCATTGTTATTTTGTTTTACTTGTACTGAAATGGTGGGATATCAATTAAAGCTTGTGAATTTTAAAGCGTTAGCCCAAAGTTGCAATATGCTTTGAGATGCCTCCTCGGCTTGAAAAAACGTATAATAAATACACATTATTATTACTTCCCCGGTAACACACAGAAAGAAACCCACTATTATGTATTAAAACCCTCGGAGCAGCTCCATTAATCAAAAACTTTGCTGGATCCATGAGGTTAAAATTTCGCCCACCCTGTCTTTAAGGTCAATAACCCACCCTGCAAGCCCAAAGCCATTATAAATCACTGTGGGGGGTGAATTGGAGTGCCAGCGAAGAGTTAGACTTGTGTTATTTAAGATCCACATGCCGCACAAGCTGTTTTCACAAATTGCATAACGCCCTGTGCCAAGGATCCTTAGCACAAGGTCAATCAATTACTACACTGAGACAGGTGGCAGCTGTCTTTCAACACTCCTTACTCTGCAGTGGTTAGGGTCTGACCAATGGGAGTCTACAGGCTTGTGGGGTATACCAGGGGTGAGAATTACATGGAATCTTGGCCTTATTGGCCCACTGAAAAAAAAATTATGACCATATTTGGTAAAATGTGGATTATTTTTTAACCTCCCCGCTGACGCCAGGGTAATAAGGGAATAAAAGAGTGGTGACCTAGGTCTTAAACGGCCGTTTAAAACCAGCAGGGTTGTGGCCGTGTGATAAAGGACCGAGCCGAAGGTGAGGTCCTTTATCACGCGGCCAGGACCCTGCAAGGTTTTAAATGGCGGTTTAAGACCGAGTCACTACTCTTTTATTCCCATTCATAAATGCCTTTTGTTAAATAGCATAATAATGTAAACAAATCTGTGAAACTTTTCTGTTTTTTTTAATAAGTTATTTTTCAATTCTTGCCACATCCTCAGGCTCCATTTCGCGAAGGGTCAACATTCATACGGTTGTGCGTACGCGCATTATTAGACTTTACATTGAGTACCACTATGTATTGATTGCGCTACGCATAAATTAGCACCCGCGTAAGCTAGTGCGCCAACACGCGTATGGCTATAATGTGGGCAGAACGCCCCTTCACAGCTCCAGCTATGTCTTTATCATCCGTTTAAAACCGGTCTTAAACAGTCATGTGACCACCTTTCAACCGATAGGAATGCCCAAATTTTCCCAAACTGACTGGGGTATTCATGAATATGGCATAAACACTTTCCTAATGGCATGTGAGGTGTTAATCCAATGCAAACCTTGGGTGAATAAGTTCAATAAAAAATCAGGTGGACAAACACATCCGACCTTTACATGTATGTCAACAGTTCAATTTAGAACACCAGACTGACATTCTATTTTGGGTCTAGTTTACCTTCACTGGTTTCCTGTAGTAGTCTTTGGAGAAGAAGTAAACTGGTAGCACTCTCTTTTTCTTGGGTAAGGGAACTGACAGATGCATGAAGGGGTCAAAGGTTATGGACACCTGGACAAAAGTATCACAAAAAGCTTCATTACACAGCAAGTAGGCATGCAACTCTAATATCACACACAAGTTTGTGCATTGTTTTTCAGTTTCCTATGAAAGTAAAACGGAAGAAAATGGAGGGAATTGGCCGATCAACTGAAAAGTTGCATAGCTGTTAAAGCCCCAACTCAACACTTTTAAGAAAAACATAAATGTTCACAGGTTTACATATACCTTACATGGTATGATGGTAGAAAACTTTCCTTGAAATATTGCTGCCTGAAGTGTTATCAATTTTAAATAATCAATGAAATGAGATCCAAAGTTAGTTTCCGTCTCAGTGAGACAAAAACTCTGCCTATAGGAATGCATACAAAAATGCTGAACGCATTTTTACCGTTTTCTTGCAAATGAAACAACGAAATGAGCTGACATTTTCACAGATTGGTTTTATTACATATATCTTGATTTGTGCAAAGAATTGAAGCATTTACAGTCAGTTTACCAATGTTGATCTGGGGCTTTAAACGCAAGCACCTTTGTTTACAATAATGCTTACTAAAATGTTCTTTCCATCAGATACACCCCCAACTTCCTGTTTTGCATCAATTTGATTACAATATAATATCAGAGGTCCATTTCAAAGATGGCGTGACCTATGACATTAATCTCCATTGGGTTTCTGAATGCGCATTATTTATACGTCGTTTTTTTCCCGATACATTTATTCAGCTCAACTGGATGTCAATAGCCCTTTAATTACTGCCTCGGCCGGCCACATTGATTTAATGGAGACCTGCAAGATCATGGCTGCAGCATTGGGAGGATCTATTTACAAGTAGTACTCAAATCCTGAGCTATCGTTGAAACTGCCTACCTTCCCACATTCTGGACAGACTAATTTGGACTTGTACTGTCCTTGGAAGAGATCCACGATGAAGGAATCATTGCGTTTCTTGTGTGCTTGCCAGGCTACTTCTGCAATCTCCTGCAGGAGGACAAAGTTCAATCAAGAAAAATTACTCCAGCAACTGAAATACTTTAACATGTCTCATACAAGTTTACTGTGAGTAGGGTTTGAACTTTGCATGGTGGAGAATACTATCTTGTAAAGTCTACAGTGATACCATGTACATGAAATCGCTCTCATGAGTTATGGTGATTCTGAAATTAATTATAATAGCGTTGTATCTTGAACAAGACAGGCTCCATGCAAAAACATCTACCCCTTGCACTATTGGGTTTATGGGAACATCTGGGCTAGTTTGAACGAGATACGACATTCGTTTCAAACACACATTTCATGTAAAAGCTATTTTTGAAGAAATGTGTACAACATTTTTGGGCAGAGTAACAGCGAACTGTTATAACAGTCCTCAGTGATGCAGGAACTGTCTAGTCATATACCTTTTTTGCTACTTAATTACTGAATACAATTCTCAATATATCGCAAAGGGGTCAGACTAACTTGCCCTTCCAGGGTTTCTAAAACTATGGCTTAGGTCTAGTTGGTGTTAAAGGTTAAGGGTTAATAATTACCTTATAAAGCTTTGTTCCTACTTGACGTGAATTGTGAAAGCAAACAACCTTCTTTGCATCACAATGGGAACCAGCGTGTGATAAATGCTTTCGTCACAACAACTAGCTTCCCATGGGCTTTTGCATGAAGTATGAACCTGGCTTAAGGATTGAAAGTTAATCTTTAATTGTTACCTCATCTGGCTTGTCATCAGAATCCTCAGCCTCAATGTAAGGCTTGTTCTTCACTCTGTTCAAATCCTGGTGAAAAAAACAAGGAAGAGACAACTACACGCAATGAGTTGAATTGTTGGCAAAGAGATAATAGCCTAAGTAGACGACTTACAACGGTATTTGTTCTGATGAACAAATGCGCTTTGGGCAGGCCTTGATCTTGACAGAGGCCACCGAGGCCATTGGCCTCATGCCCTGTCGAGTTGGCCAGCATGCCCTTCAGAAAAATTGCACTGTCACTACCAACTTGGCCTGCATGCCCTTGTACAATTTCTCTGATTTGGCCAGCAAAGGCCTGCCCCCGTTAAGATCGAGGCCTGGCTTTGGGTCTAAATTGCATTGACTGATTTTGTCGTAGGTTTGTCTCTCTTGGCAGAAGTGTCAGCTGGAGTCAGGTTTTGTAGCAAACCAAAAAACGTTTTTGATGAGTCAAATACTGATTCCTACCTGAACAGGGCAAAAACTCAACTCTCTATCTAATTCTACTCATAACAATCTACTGCCTACATAGAGAATTGCAACATTTACATGCCCCATAACAATAACACACACAGACTGCTAACAAATGGCGCTTTAACCTGTATCAGCAGTGCCTGATATAATCACATGTACTCTAATATCGCCCACAACAGTGTCGCTGTTACAGGTGCAACACCAAGGCGCATGTGTATGCAGAGCACTTGCAATTAGCATACGTAATCAATCATCCAGTAGAATCAATAACCAATCATGTAATTTTACAATTTGTGATACAGTTTGGGCATAAAGGAGCAAGTTCGATCAAGGACCAACTAGTGGTGGTTAGTGACTAGCATAGTGCATGCGCACTGAAGTTGAAGTGCGAACGACTCTAGTCATGTCACGTCAACGCCACCATGACAAAATGGCAAAATCAATAATATCAGTCCTTTGACAACTGGTCCCCTCTGCACTGTTCTTATGGAATGGCTATTGGTAACCAGCGATGTGACCAATCTTGATAGGCTGGTTGTGAATAGTCGACTAGATTAGTCCAACCGTCGTTGACTAGCGTGAGTTCGATCAGAGTTTGTCGATCTCTTTGAAGCCCCGTGCCAAAACCACAATTTCAAAATAAAAGAGCCTAAGCCAGAGAGCATTCCCAAGCTGTTGTGTCTGACAAAGGCCATAATATACAACTGAAGCTCTGTGCAAGATGAGGACCAGACTACTTTCACTTCCAGCCTCGATTTGGTTCACATTTGGTTTGAATAGAAGAGACTACCATGGCTTTACCTCGTGTAGACCATCAAGCAAGAACGCCATGAATTCCTGAGCGTCGTGCTGTGCAAAGCCCATAAATTGACTCGCTTTGCTCGCAATGGTGTTCTAGAAAAGACAAAGAAACATTGTGGTATAATTTACAGGTTATTTTATAATATGAAACGACACGTGGCTTGGTGTGTCATGGCCGAGCGGATAAGAACACCGGACTCAAGCTCTGGTGTTTCTGATCAGCAGAGTGTGGGTTCGAGTCCCGGTTGTGACACTTGTGTTCTTAAGCAAGACACTTAATCATTATTGCTTCGTCCTTCGGATGGGACGTAAAGCTGTAGGTCCCATGTGTTGTGTAATGCACGTAAAAGAACCCAGTGACACTTTTCGCAAAGAGAAGGGGTTCGCCCCGGCGTTCCTGGTTTGATCGGCTGCAGATTGCGCCACAGCACCTTGTGAACCATTACATGGTGCTATGTAAAGGAACAGGTCTCATACTTCAAAAACGTAACTCATCATACCTTGCAGGAAAAAAATACTGAGCGGTTTGAGACGCCCATAAGGTGTGATAAAGTGCTATATAAAAACTGCGTATTATTATTAATATGGGGACTCAAAAAAACCGATTATTTGTTTTCCTTTCTAGTCAAACTTTTCTTCTATTCATTCTCCATTTGGAGTGGTGACTTTTTACTATCTCTTCCCTTTAGCGCCAGGGGACTACTTCTTTTTGGGTCCCCTTTTTGACAGGGGTACTTCTTTGTTTCCCATCCCACTTTTCCACTTGGGAGTTTTCTTTCCAGATAACTTGGAGGCATAAAGTCACTGAAAAAGAAAAATACCCTGAAATCAGGAAAAATCACTAGGTATCAAAGTATTGGTGGTTTCTTCAATATAGTTTAAAAAATTGTTTGTTACAATTCCACCTTAGGGTTATTCCACGAGAGCTACATGTTATGACTGCTAGTGTACTTACTGTTTTTCCACATCGTGTGGGCACATCCATGTTTGTGTAAACTGTTAAGGCTGGTTTATAGTCGGTCGCGCGATGGTCGCACGAGGGTAAAATTGACGCACGACGCAGTTTATAGTCGACGATGACGCCTCAGCGGCTATAGACTGCAATGAAACGGTTCAGCGTCCAGCGATCACAGCGTCAGGCGATTATCATCAGGCAAACTATAAACCAGCCTTTATACAGCTATTTGCATGTCAGTACATACTTTTTGTTTAAACCAGACTCTTCCCTCAACCGCCTCCCCCGCCAACATTTTTTTTTTTTTTTTTTTTTTTATGGAAGTCGCCAGACACACAAGGCCAGTAAGCCACTCGAGGTGTGGGCTACAAATCAACTGCCACCTACTCCTGGGGCTGAAACAGGGTTACCCCCTCTACAGTCACCAAGGATGTAGGCTTGGGTATCATCCATCAGAAGCCTGGCTGGTAAAGCACAAAGCTCTACCTCCCCAACTTTGTCTCCCTCTTCATTGTTCATCCCTTGCATATTCTGATTGCTTTCTGCCTCTCTCTTTTCACTTCTTTCCACTTGACTGCTGATGTTACTCCAGTACACTTGTGTGTGTTGTGTTGTCATTTAGCCTTTGAGAAAGGCTCTGCTAGGGTCAAAACACGAGGCCATTAACAATTGTTTACTTTTGTGCGCGTAACGCAAACCCGAAAGACGCAAGTGCTACGGTTTTAGCACAGACACAAATTCTCTGATCTCCCCCCAGCCTTAAACATGTCAACACACAGCAGGATTCTAAAATTGTGCCCATGTACAATCAAGAGTTAGTGCTCTAGTCAATATAATACAGCTCCTTGGTTATTCCATAGAAATCACAGCATGTATCTCGTAGACTTCAACACACACAGGGGTATTTATACGCACCTTGAGTTTGGATGGGGCACAGGATCGGAATTTCCCTGACCAAAGTGACCTCATGAGCACAGCAAAGGTTAAGATCAGAGTGCCACCGGTACCCAGCGGGTTACTGTAGTTGATCTCACCCTTCATATTCGAATCTGTGAATGTTTCATCAAAAAATATGTTAAAGTTTGTGAGAAAACAAGGCATTGTGTCTCGTTATGTTTTTGCTTGCTATAAAAAACTGTGTTTTTATTGGTCATTCCACCCACTTTTTTAGGTACGTGAGGGCAATCAATATAAAAGTTATATAAAACTTCTTTACTTAACTGTTAAGATTGATTTGCACGTAAGATTAATTTAAGGCCGCGTCCGAATGAATGGCTTCGGCAGTGGCTACGGCCGGAACGCTGAGGATTCCCATTCTTCAACGTTGTCGTTGCAGCCAGCAGCCATAGCCGTAGCCGTAGTCGCTTGATTTGGACATGGCGTTAGCTCTTTGTAAAATCGAGCCTCGGAGGAACCTGATAGGCCAGTTTGAATCCGGCAATTTGAACATCATTTAACATTTTAAGTAAATGATTTAATCTGGTTTCTCTTCACCTCTTTCTGTTACTCGACTCAGTGGACTAGTTGCAAAGACACCTGCGCCAGAATGCGCAGGTCATGGGTTCGAATCCCTCCCAGGTTGCCTGTTTCATAACATCACCTTGTATCCTCTTACAATTTGGTGCAATTTTAATCCAGTTACAATTTGATTAAGAGACCCATTGCTCTGAGCAATGTTGACGCACATGTTTGGCTCACTAATGGCCGATGCATGCGTTGTTTCTTACCCAGCATATAATCCCTTAGCTCTCTGGTATTGGCCAACACCTGAAGTACGCTATTCATGAAGCACGTATTCCCAAGGTTATCTAGTCCAGTAAAGCCTGGGTTATAAAGCTCAGGCTTGGTTACCGTTTGACTGGTACCCGGTAGGTGTGACTGAGGGGGTACGGTACATGTGGGCTTCTGTCAAAATGATAAAATAGTGTTGAAGACATGGTTTACTTTGGTTTACTTTAGGGAAAAAATACTTATAAATTGAAAGGTATTTGAACAAATAAATGATGGGACCACCTGAAAATTCAGCTGGTTTTCAACTGCAAACATTTGTAGTTAAATCTGAGACCACCAGGCTTTCCGGAAACATCACTTCTCCCAGTGAAAACAGTGAGGGGTTCCCAACACAAAGTAAAATTGGTTCCCATTGTCTACAGGTCCTCTTTCGATTACCTGCTGCCGATTATCTGCCCCCACATCGACTGATTTTGCTCCGCCAACAGCACCTCTCAACACATCTTTCTCTGAGCCCATGTCTTTGGCCATCTCCCCTGGGTCTTCTTTGTCAGAGTTGGAAGGGTTAGCCGAGGATAGCGGCATCCATTTACTGGAAACACTTGCCTGTCCTCCTGGACTTGCTGATAATGAAAGAAAGAAAGACCAAGTTATATTTTGTCTTTATTGTAAGAGGTCTAGTGCACCGGGCTCAAGTTCTGGCGCTGTCAGAGTGTGGGTTCAAATCCTGGTCAAGCCACTTGTGCCCTTAAGCAGTACACATGACCACAACTGCTTCATCCTTCGGATGGGAATAAAGCCGTGGGTTCTGTGTGTTGTGTTGTTAAGAGAAGGGAGTTTGCTCCAGTGTTTCTGAAATGGTTGGTTGCAGATTGTGCCGCATCACACATTGTAAACCCTTACAAGGAGTTATATAAATAATTACCATAATTCAAACAGAGCTCGGCATAACTGTTATGAAAATAATGAGCACTATGAGACACCTGTCTGGTGTGATCAAATGCTATACAAAAACTGCATATTATTATTTATTATTTGAATAATAACAGATTTAAGGTATGCAAAAAATGTGTTCCCGCTTTATGAAATGGACTTACCACGGCATTAACCAATGGGTATACAGGGAACTCGACAAAGATTGACATCTCTTTGCAACACAAACCTTTTGTCATGACCCTCTCCAGGGAACCCCAGCGCTCATCGACTTTCTTCCGCAAGTGAAAGTCCAGTTTGTACGGGTTTATCTTGTAAATGCACTGCTCTGGCAAGATAGAGTTCCTGTAAAAATTGACATAACAATCAAAGAAGACTGTAAACAAAAAACTCATAAACTCCTATTCATTTCAAAAAAAAAATACATCGTAGTGTCAGTGCAAAAACGTTGTATCTCACACAATGCTCCATGCGAAAATGTTTTATCTCGGCACCTGTTGGTTTTGTGTGTACAACCGGTATATTTTATGCGAGAAACAACATTTGGACACTTACAAGCTCGCGTGTAACTGAAGTGCTACTCTAAGAAACATTTTTGCACTGATATGACGATACATTATTAATCCTATTAAATTAAAGCAAAAATGCACGCAAACAAAAATGTTGGTGTTCTTGTCAAACAAAAATGAGAGTAGGAAAATGCAGTTATTAAGTTATACATTGACCCTACGTTTGGTAATGTTTTTCATTGAGTTGAATAACCATTTGAAACCAATTTACTGCAAAGGTCGTGAATGGTGGCACAATTGTGCACCAGAACTATTGTACATGTGCATACCGAGTAGAAGCATTCAAACACATGATAATCATAATGCAGGCCAGCTTAGTTTATCAATACAAATGGATGATATTAATTGGTCAAACAGTAGGAGGGTTGACTGTGTAGATACTGTGTAGATGGCTCACGGCACTTCTCTCCGCCCCCGCCACCATCTAGCCAGCCAGCTTACCATGAAGCACACACACAGCAATCCAAATGACAGGAGTTTCTTTACATTTTTTGTAATTGGGCTTTAGCGTAGCGGACTTGTGTCCGGCTGTGATAAATCAATCCATGAAGGGAAGGGGCTTAATGAATTAATCATGACTGACTTACTTCAAGTGGATAGTCCAACTGAACAGCGTCTCTTCACTGACATCGGCGTGAAGTTTAAGAAACTTGTCGTCACTACATTCGGGGAAAAAAAAAATGTGTTAGACATTGTTACCTGTCAGGATAGGTGTGTTGCAATGACAAGACACAAATACTTTAACCAGTTTCAGCCCAGATTTTTTTTTCCTGTCATATCCCCCTGGCGGGATTCTTTTAAAGAATTGCCGAAATATTGTTTTCTTTGGGGGTGCCGCTGGTACAAAGCAACCCTGACTTGACAATGTCAAGAGAACAAAGATTCTTTGTCCAATCAGTCATTTTTAAAATGAATAATTTTGGTGCGGAACTTCAAACACGTGGATAGTCCCCAAGTCAGACCCAAAGCCCAAGTCTTGAAATTGACCGTACAAACACTACACCCAACAATTAGGAGCCATCATTTCTTCTATGAAGAGATTGATAAAAATGGTCGACTAATTACCTTGTCTTAAATCTGACTGTCATTTCTTGATCTCTGAAGTTGACATCCACAGACTCCTTGTTGATTTGTTTGACATAAATATGAAGATCTAAACTTGAAGCGTCCTTTGTAAAATAACCATACAATAATGATTCTTTTGTGGTTCAAAAGAATATGGTCAAATCTTGTCAAATGGGTAAAAGCTTAAATAGTCTTATTAAAAAGAGAAAAACTATTGTTCTTACTTTTTCAAACCAGTCATTCTTGGCATGGTTAATGATGTATGCTATAAAACAAAAGCCAAAAATAAAAAATGTTACATTTATGAATATATCTAACCCCCCAAAATTGTAAAAAGTTGCTTAATGGACCAGTAAAAGCAAAATGATTAATTATAGATCTGCTGATTTTTCAAGTTATAAATAAACGAGTAAGATATAGTTAGGAATTCATGCAAGGAAGGAATACAAGGAAGAAATGGCATAACACTCACTAAATTAAACCAGTTAAACATACTAAAAAAATGGGAAAAAAACAGACAAAACAATTTTTAACGTATTAAAATCGAAAAGCATCAAAAAGCTAACATGTACAATACCAATTGAAAAAAAAACAAATACAAATTGGACATACAAACAAAAGTGTAAACTTACAGATAAAAACAAAAAGAGAAAACAAAAAATAGCAAGCAACAAAACCACAGTTACAAATCACAACCTCTTCCCAGATGAGAATCTGCCAAGAGCTTCCTTTCGCAAAATGTTTGCAAGGAGCCCCTGATATGAACCATAAGAAATTTGATATCTGGGTAAAAAGAAGAATTACCAAAATGAGCTTACGGTACAATGGCAAAGCAACAAGTGATGACATGAAGAAACGACAAGAAAATTTTGTTCATGAAGTCTTGTTCATAAAACAAAACAGATTTTCTTTTATACAAAAGATAAACAAAATCAAGCTTATAGAACCCTTGCATATGACATCATTAGCTCAAACAGCGCCCCCTACTGAGGGCAAAGGAAAAACATGCGCAGCTCATTCATGGGCGTTTACACCATCGCAGCTATGGCTGCTGCACGTGCGCGTTGACACACACGCTCTGTAAATCCTCCATGCTGATTGGTACATATGTGCGGCTGACGTGCTATTGTGTCGTGTGTGTGTATGCGGCAGCCATAGTTGCAGTGGTGTAAAACCCCATACAAGAGTGCTGCTCAGATTAGTGTATAAAGCGCAAATGATAGATAATATGCACTGAAGGAAAAAAGGCAGATCATTTACAAATTTATTTAAGAGACAACAGTTGCTCATAACAGATCCAGAATTCTGTGTCTGCACACTCATAAATGGTTATAAAAGTCATGCAAAAAACAGCCCAGCAATTAGACCTCAGTGACAAACAGCTGATTATACCAAAATTAAGATAATGCATTAATATTTAAATATACAATATGTAGAAACTCCACATTTAAAAATATTGCGTACTGTGAAGATATTGTGCAAACAGAATACAGTTTGATGATTTTCGACAACAAAATGTCCCTATAATTCATCTGAAGTTCCTACCTTTAGGTGGGCACTGGATGTCGACATCTGAGAGAGCAGGGGGTACTGGAGCATGGCTAGATCGCAGAAGGGATGGGGCAGGGGGTGGGGGAGGGGGAGGTGGGGGACATGGGATGGTCTGGGGAGTTTTGAAAGATGTACTGGCGTTGACAGGCAGTGCAGATTCATTTCCTGAAGTGTCCGAGGTAGCCTACCAAAAGAAATTGACGACGCTCAGTTGTGTTTCAGTTCCAAAATGCAAGGCTATTTTTCATGTCTTAAGCTACTCAGATGGATTTTTGTTTCCAATTCCTCTATGACATGCAGGAAACTTACATTACTCAAGCCAAATTGCTAGCCAGAGAGAACTCTGGGGCTCTTGTCAATGCCACTGTTATTTAGAACTTAGACACCCTACTTTAAACCTTCCATTTTACATGTTAATAATAATAATAATAGTGGCTTCTTACAAGCGCTCAATTCCGTCACTCAGTGACGCTCATGGCACTCCAACATTATTACCCCTGGTCACTGGGCCATTTATTTCATTCCTTAAACCATCTCAGCTCCCTGGGGAGTATACAGCCTGTGCTGCAAAGTATGTATCGCATCAAGCTAAATCAATCACAAGAATCTCTGCCCATACAGGTACCCATTTACCCCTGGGTGAAGAGAAGCAATTATAGTCAAGTGTCTTGCTCAAGGACACAAGTGTCATGACCAGGATTCGAACCCACACCCCAATGACTCAACCACCAGAACTAGAGTCTGATTTGCTAAACCGCTCAGCCACGACACGTTTACCCTACATGTACTTTCTACATTATTTGCCTGTATGTTGACAAACCACTAAAATGCATAGGTTGTGTATGGTGGAGCGTGTGTGTTTACATGTATGTATAAAGTGTACAATGCATTTACCACAATGCATAGTGTATCCATCTTCCAAAGCCACAGTGAATGATATTGAATAGTCAGACAGTGGGAGGGTTGACTGTGTACTGTGCATTCACCACATAACACTATATTGTAGGCTGGTTTAGTTTACCCATCATTCAAACCCACAGTGGATGACACTGAATGGTCAGACAGTATGAGGGTTGACTATGTGCCACAGTGGATGATATTGAATGGTCTAACTACCTTGAGATATGGCCAAGTCTCTCCATGCACAGCTTTCTCTATTGTAATGCAGACTTCCTCATTCTCTACAACGAATCTACACGTTGGTCGATTCACATTCTTGTTGAACACACAGCGCCAGTACCTGCCATCTGTGAAAATGAGATGTGAAGATTCAAAACTTTCTTTAAATTACAACTTACAAGCTCAACAGTTTCCCTCACTGAGTTCGACAGTAGTGTACTGCAGGTACTCACATACATGGTCAAGTTGGATCAAGGACCATAGTTAACCCTAGTTCGTCTAACTCTGATCGAACTCACGCTAGTCAAGGACAGTTGGTCGACTACTCACGACCAGCCTATTGAGGTTGGTCGCATCACTGGTTACCAGTAGCCGTTTCATAAGCACAGTGCAGAGGGGTCCAGTTATCAGTAATGCGTGATAACCACGATTTCACCGTTTTCTCATGGTCATGTTGAAATGACATGACTAGAGTCGTTCGCACTTCAACCTCAGTGCGAATGCACTTTGTACGTCACTAACCAACCACTAGTTAATATTGGTCCTTGATTGAACTTGCTCTAGCCTATCGAGGTTGGTGGCATCGCTACCAATAGCTGTTTCAAAATCACAGTGCAGAGGGGACCAGTTATCAGATAAGTAATAACGTTAAATTTGCCACAGATTTAAAGAAGTTACCAAACTAACCAGCAAGTGTTAAGTGTAAATCTTTACTAGTGACTTCAACATCTACATCGTCACTAGTCACTACTGGCCCAGTAGACAGCATGATTGTCAATTCTGTATCGGTCTGCTCCCACCTGTGCACAAGAACTGGATCCTCTGTAATCAAATCAAAAAATCATTCCTATTACTCGGTGAGCTCTGTGGTCCAGGGATAAATCACTTCCCGATGGTATTACCTCTGTGTGGTATTAATTTTTCAGAACTTTTTGGAACTTCTGAAATAATTTTGTTGGACAATACCATATTGTCACAATGAAACCCAGACTAAACAAAGTAAAGATAGAGAAAACAAAAATCCTGGTGCTATAAAGAGAATCTTTGTTCT
The DNA here is from genome assembly GCA_911728455.2 of Marthasterias glacialis. Taxonomy (NCBI): domain Eukaryota; kingdom Metazoa; phylum Echinodermata; class Asteroidea; order Forcipulatida; family Asteriidae; genus Marthasterias; species Marthasterias glacialis. The sequence goes on from OU452221.1 coordinate 17,726,341, forward strand.
CTTGGCTTTATATGGCTTCTGACATACCCCCCCAACCCTGAACAAAGATATTGATAACATCGGGAGACCGCCAACTTTGGTAGAGCGCCAGCTCGTCAAACCGCAGGTCACAGGTTCAAATCCCCACCTAGTGAATTTTTCTTTGTTCACCCCAAAATTGAAATTTTTACAGGTCGTCTTATAAAGTTCATTTATTGAAAACTAGAAGATAAGAATTACGTTACTTTTCCACACAAAAAAAATTACAACCAGCGGTACCCTCAAAGAAAAAAATATTCTGACAATTCCGCCAAAAGAATCCCGCCAGGGGGACGGGACAAAAAAAAAAACAGCAGCAACTGATTAACAACAAAGAGGTAAAGATTTAGTTGGGGGAGTGGGGGTGGGGTCTCAACCTTTGATTTGGGGCACTCACCTGTCAGTTAACCCTCCTATGCATGTGTTCCACAACCTTCCACAAAATTGCCTACCCCTTACATCCATGCATGCTTTCCACAAACTTTTGCATGTTCTTCTGAAGAGTAGTGCACAAGTACCACAAAGTTCCACAGTGAAATAAACTAAGTCCCACACTGAACAGTTACTGCAGGATTATGTGGAACTGACCTGCTATGCTCACACAGTGTCTTGTTTTCCAGATGCCATTGGACTAAATGTACATTAATATGGTTTCTATGTTCTTCAAAATTCCATAGTTTTACTTTGTGGTAGCGGTTTTGTGTTTTCAATTTGCTGTGGTATTGGGTGGAATTGCATTGAGTTCTACAGCAGTACACATGTTCTTCAAAATTCCACAATTGTGGAATTCCGCGGAATGAATGGATTTTTGAACAAAGTGCACTGAGTGTAGGAGGGTTAATGGATAAATGAATACAGATAACTTGAATCTAAAGCTGCTACATACTGAAATGCATTCAAACTCACCATTCTGAGCCATGGTCAAGGTTGATAAGACAGCAGAGATTCAAACAATCAAACAGAACAACTCACAGAATCACAATCTCTCTGATCATAGGAATGCCTTCTTCAGTACCTGTATTGTCACAAACAAAAACAAACAAACATGTACTCGTACATTTTCCCTCGTAACCTCATTTCCCCCATTACTGGTGACTGGCGAGAGTATTTAGCTCTGTTCTGGATACTGAAGGGGGACCCTCAGAAACTTAACAATCCCCTGAAGCATTTAGATGTGATGATAAATAGAAACATCCCAGATTGCATGAACACCTGACAAAGGTATGCAACAAGCTACATGTATGCAACAAACTTAAGTCACAGTCAGCTAAATGTAATAAGCACAGGTATAAATTTGACTTTGTGTGATGTTGTAAAACATTATCTGTTGTAATACTATTGTGTTAACAGTTAGCCTAGATGACGATGTTTCTTTCCTGTTGTTCTTATAAAATACAATCTACAGTACAGGACACTTGTGACAGCAACATCTGATACACCTGTACACGTAGATTCCCCCAAATCGCTAAGGGGCTTTGCTATTATTATTAATCGTATTATAATGATATAAAAAGTCCATCTACTATGTGCAGCAGAGTACTCCCCATTGATAAAGAATTGTTAACGGGTATTATTCTGTTCCATCTCAACTTTAAACCATCCCAACTATAGTTGGGACCGGTTCTGGCCAGGTTGGACTCCTCCGTTGCAGTGCAGTGCAAGGGAGACTGTCGTCCTACTCCTACCAGGGCTAGGACCGGTTCCAAATTGAGTGTTGGGCTGCCCCACTTATAGCTGGGATCACTGATTGATAGTCACAGTAACAGACTTGACAGAAATACATGTAACTGCGATCAGTGGGCCGAAAGTACTTTTTGATTCCCTCAAATTTCTCTCGGCTTACTAAGGAGACCTCTTTTACGTTATACAGTGTTGTCAAAACTTGAGAAGAATCCATTACTCCATAACGCACAAGCAACTTTCCTTACCCATGGGGAGGCTGTGCAAACTGGGCAAGCATTTAAATTATGCAAATAAGCAGTCCAGTGACGTGCTGTACAATCAGAACTCTCTGGACTGGATCCCAGCTGTAGTGGGCTGTCCAGACTACGTGTAACACTCATAACTACATGTAGCATACTGTTGGGACGATTCATTAAGTTCAGTTAGAACAATTTGACTCCTACTACTAAGCTATGTGTGGTAATGTATGCATTATGTTCAAACTGTGCAAATGTTAATCAAACAGATCAAAATCTTAAAAGTATAACAAAGTATGTACTACCAATCCATGGGATTACCACTAATACCAGCTGGTTCCACGATGCTTGCCTTTGCCTTTGGAACTTGGTTGTTCATGGATGTCATGTATGGGTGTTCCCCAGCCCAGCTTGGACTCCTTTGCATACGTCAGTGTAGCGCACTGGAGACTGTCGTCCTACCAGGGCTGGGTGTTCCCCAACCACAGCTAGGCCTACCACCAATCGCCCCCGCCCTGTTTCAATATGCTATGGCTCATATGGGTAATTTAAAGAGCCTAAAAGTGGAAACAGGAGTCACTGTTTTCAGCTAACATCCAGGAACGTTTAATGCAACACTCAAAAGGTCAAAGGTCAATAATCAACTTTATGCATACTGCAACACCCCCACCCAATCAATACACAAGACTGAAGAAGGGAACACCAACCAAAGTAACAGTGCAAGCTAATAATACAGTCGACTCTCGTTAATACGAGGTCCGCCGGACTGGCCTGTTTTTCTCGTATTAACCGAACCTCGTATTATCCGAGCGCGGTATTAACAATGCACATTGCATAACATAAATGGATGCACGTGTATAAATGCACCCGTACTGCAATAGAAACTGCATAACTGTGATGATTTACAGGTACATGTACCATACAAACATACAACATTTTGGGCAAATAAAACTGTTTTGATTTAATAAATTTATTTCGAAAGTCAATTTATGAAACAATTTACATTTTTCATGACTGAAAAAGGAACGCATATGACTTTAACTTGCCGTTCTTGGCAGCCAAGTTTCGGTCGCAACGGCCAACATGACAAGTTGAATGTTGATTTTCATTGGTTGTCACACCGTACCTCAGTAAGTAATGCGAGATAGCTCATAGCCAAGGCGGGATACCAGCGAACAATAAACGGTCTGGTGTCCACCTCTCATCTGCGTTGTACAATTACTACCATTTAATAGACTGGTACCATTGCCAACGCTCAAATAGCACCTCTATTGATCATGATCAATGGAGCGGTAGCACATGTTTTGAAAGGCTGGGACGTCAATTTTTCACCTCCATGAAGGTAAACTATCGATGCCCAACAATTGATTCCCCAAACTCGCTATAAAAGTAAGACAAACAATACATTTGCTCGTTACGGGGCCGCAAGAATACCTGGTATTATCCGTGTTCTCGTTATGACCGTGCTCGTATCATCCGTATTTAAATGCATTAAAACACGCACGGGGCAGTTCGGGACTGGCAAAATACCTCGTATTAACCGGAACCTCGTAACATCCGAGCTCGTATTAACGAGAGTCGACTGTATTAATAAATTATAAGATTTATAGATAACATGGATAAGAAGAGTGTGTATCTGTGTATTGGTGTTTTGCTGTTGATCGTGTAGATTTATTGTTTGCTAACTTTTTTTAAATTATTTTGGGTTGCAGACTAATTTCGCAATATTCGATCGACACAGTTGTTTTACCAAGTTATTTTACCTGGTTGGGAACGAAGAAGAAAACAAAAAAAACATCACAACTTTCAAATCTTGTTCGAACTTCAACATGTTCAATACTTAAAAAAAATAAATACCCAATTGCTCTACTCTTTCTCGATGATGGGAGAACACAAGAAGAAAATCTCGATGCACAATTTGATGATAACTGACCAGATGGAGTGAATCCAAACCTGTAATTTTGGTTAAAGGATGTCGACAATGATGATTTTCAGTGCGTAACCATTTCACAAGGCACACCACGAAAATCTGTACACACAATAATGAATTGATAATGCATTACACAGACAGTCTGGTTCCTGCATATTTTAAAGAGGCTACACAGTTTTCTACGTCGGGGGTTCTGTCCTAGCTAATTGCGTAGTTGCGTGTATACACCTGCACGATATGCGGAAAAAATCACCACCGGAGCCCAGTGAGGATGTTCCGTCCCAACTTGACAATCGCCCCAACTATAGTTGGGACTGGTCCCAACTTGAGTGTTACAGTTGGGGTGCCCCAACTATAGTTGGGATCGCCCATGCAGCTCTACACGGAAGCGGAGCCGGAGCTAAAGACGAGGTTTGGAAAAGGCCCATTGGTTAATTGATCGTTAGTCTTCTGGGCCGCTAACTCGTCATAATTAATTATATACTGAACATGTGGGTTAGAAGTGCCTTTTTCAGAGGGTTCTGACGGCGGACACAATCATGTGACCAGATGACAGGTGACGTTTTCAGTCTCAAAGAACGGATTTAATTTCCCAGTCTCTCGGAAACCAAAATTCTCTTTCTAATTGATCGTCTCAAATGTTATCAAGTACTAGAATAAAGTGGTCTTCATAACTATCAATTTTTTATTTTTTATTCTTGTCCATTTCGTTAAAATAATTGAAGAAATGAGCATTGTCATTAACACTTTCAGTATTGTGTTGCCGTTTGTGCGGACATATCACATTCTGTAGGGGGTACTGGTTCCGATGGTACTCTGTATTTACTGCAATCCCAACTATAGTTGGGGTGCCCCAACTGTACACTCAAGTTGGGACCAGTCCCAACTATAGTTGGGGCGATTGTCAAGTTGGGACGGAACAAGATTTCCACTCTAACTCATTGAACTGTGTGCTTCCAACACTACATACAACTATGTACCAAGCAATTTTTTTGTCAAACGGAGGGCGCCCTCTACCTTATTCAGTGATCGTGTGGTCTGATCATAGAGCAAGGACCAGTCTGGTCCTTGCTCTATGGTCTGATCTACTAATAATAAGAGCGAAAACCTCAAACGTTTGTCGCACATAGCGTCTTGAACGGCTGGGTCCCCATGATCCCCATTGTTCTATATCCATGACAATGAACTTTGGCATATGTACCTCACAGTCGCCGAGTTACGCTGGACCCAACAACGCTTTTATTAACACTGGACATTATCTGGCGTATAGTAGGCCTATGTATAGGGTCCGACCAAGTGACGCTCATGTGTTTGTAGGTACCTGTGTAATGCTTTACAAATTCAAATTTCAAAAACAGGGAGGAACAACAAACTGCTCCAAAATCCATGAAAGACCTCAAAAATATACGTTAAAATCACCTGAACTACGATGGAGATGTTACCGGTTATGATGGTACGATTGTGTCAAATTAAACTAACCACTTTATACCACAACTATTCACCCCATCCCCCTTTATTTAACCCAACACCGACCGCTCCAAGCCCAAACTTCATCATATCGGACAACTTGGCTCCAAAATCCATGAAAGACCTCAACAATATACTTTAAAATCATCTGAACTACGATGGAGATGTTGCCGGTTATGATGGTACGATTGTGTCAGATTAAACTAGCCACTTTATACCACAACTATTCACCCCACCCCCCTTTATTTAACCCATCACCGACTGCTCTAAGCCCAATCTTCATCATATCGGACAACTTGGCTCCAAAATCCATGAAAGACCTCAACAATATACTTTAAAATCACCTGAACTACGATGGAGATGTTACCGGTTATGATGGTACGATTGTGTCAAATTAAACTAGCCACTTTATACCACAACTATTCACCCCATCCCCCTTTATTTAACCCAACACCGACCGCTCCAAGCCCAATCTTCATCATATCGGACAACTTGGCTCCAAAATCCATGAAAGACCTCAACAATATACTTTAAAATCATCTGAACTACGATGGAGATGTTACCGGTTATGATGGTACGATTGTGTCAAATTAAACTAGCCACTTTATACCACAACTATTCACCCCACCCCCCTTTATTTAACCCAACACCGACCGCTCTAAGCCCAATCTTCATCATATCGGACAACTTGGCTTGTATTATATCCAGAACATACTAACCCGATGTGCTCAATGTTGAAGCACAGAGAAATCTTACTCAATGCTCAAGCATAGGGGAAGAATCCTACTCAATGCTAAAGCATAGGGGAAGATTCCTACTCAATGCTAAAGCATAGGGGAAGAATCCTACTCAATGCTAAAGCATAGGGGAAGAATCCTACTCAATGCTAAAGCATAGGGGAAGAATCTTACTCAATGCTAAAGCATAGGGGAAGATTCCTGCTCAATGCTAAAGCATAGGGGAAGATTCCTACTCAATCCTAAGCATAGGGAAAGATTCCTACTCAATGCTAAAGCATACAGGACGAGCCCTAATCAATGCTAAAGCATAGGGGAAGAATCCTACTCAATGCTAAAGCATAGGGGAAGATTCCTACTCAATGCTAAAGCATAGGGGAAGTATCCTACTCAATGCTAAAGCATAGGAGAAGATTCCTACTCAAAGCTAAAGCATAGGGGAAGATTCATACTCAATGCTAAAGCATAGGGGAAGAATCCTACTCAATGCTAAAGCATACAGGACGAGCCCTAATCAATGCTAAAGCATAGGGGAAGAATCCTACTCAATGCTAAAGCATAGGGGAAGAATCCTACTCAATGCTAAAGCATACAGGACGAGCCCTAATCAATGCTAAAGCATAGGGGATGAATCCTACTCAATGCTAAAGTATAGGGGAAGATTCCTACTCAATGCTAAAGCATACAGGACGAACCCTAATCAATGCTAATAATGCATAGGGGAAGAATCCTACTCAATGCTTAAGCATAGCGGAAGATTCCTACTCAATGCTAAAGCATAGGGGAAGAATCCTACTCAATGCTAAAGCATAGGGAAAGAATCCTACTCAATGCTAAAGCATACAGGACGAGCCCTAATCAATGCTAAAGCATAGGGGAAGAATCCTACTCAATGCTAAAGCATAGAGGAAGATTCCTACTCAATGCTAAAGCATAGGGGAAGAATCCTACTCAATGCTAAAGCATAGGGGAAGAATCCTACTCAATACTAAAGCATAGGGGAAGAATCCTACTCAATGCTAAAGCATAGGGGAAGAATCCTACTCAATGCTAAAGCATACAGGACGAGCCCTAATCAATGCTAAAGCATAGGGGAAGAATCCTACTCAATGCTAAAGCAGGGGAAGAATCCTACTCAATGCTAAAGCATAGGGGAAGATTCCTACTCAATGCTAAAGCATAGGGGAAGAATCCTACTCAATGCTAAAGCAGGGGAAGAATCCTACTCAATGCTAAAGCATAGGGGAAGATTCCTACTCAATGCTAAAGCATACAGGACGAACCCTAATCAATGCTAATAATGCATAGGGGAAGAATCCTACTCAATGCTTAAGCATAGCGGAAGATTCCTACTCAATGCTAAAGCATAGGGGAAGAATCCTACTCAATGCTAAAGCATAGGGAAAGAATCCTACTCAATGCTAAAGCATACAGGACGAGCCCTAATCAATGCTAAAGCATAGGGGAAGAATCCTACTCAATGCTAAAGCATAGAGGAAGATTCCTACTCAATGCTAAAGCATAGGGGAAGAATCCTACTCAATGCTAAAGCATAGGGGAAGAATCCTACTCAATACTAAAGCATAGGGGAAGAATCCTACTCAATGCTAAAGCATAGGGGAAGAATCCTACTCAATGCTAAAGCATACAGGACGAGCCCTAATCAATGCTAAAGCATAGGGGAAGAATCCTACTCAATGCTAAAGCATAGAGGAAGATTCCTACTCAATGCTAAAGCATAGGGGAAGAATCCTACTCAATGCTAAAGCATAGGGGAAGAATCCTACTCAATGCTAAAGCATAGGGGAAGAATCCTACTCAATGCTAAAGCATAGGGGAAGAATCCTACTCAATGCTAAAGCATAGGGGAAGAATCCTACTCAATGCTAAAGCATAGGGGAAGAATCCTACTCAATGCTAAAAGCATAGGAGAAGATTCCTACTCAATGCTAAAGCATAGGGGAAGAATCCTACTCAATGCTAAAGCATAGGGGAAGAATCCTACTCAATGCTAAAGCATAGGGGAAGAATCCTACTCAATGCTAAAGCATAGGGGAAGAATCCTACTCAATGCTAAAGCATAGGGGAAGAATCCTACTCAATGCTAAAGCATAGGGGAAGAATCCTACTCAATGCTAAAGCATAGGGGAAGAATCCTACTCAATGCTAAAGCATAGGGGAAGATTCCTACTCAATCCTAATCATAGGGAAAGATTCCTACTCAATGCTAAAGCATAGGGGAAGAATCCTACTCAATGCTAAAGCATACAGGACGAGCCCTAATCAATGCTTAAAGCATAGGGGAAGAATCCCACTCACTGCTAAAGCATAAGGGAAGATTCCTACTCAATGCTAAATCATAGGGAAAGATTCCTACTCAATGCTAAATCATAGGGAAAGATTCCTACTCAATGCTAAATCACAGGGAAAGATTCCTACTCAATGCTACAGCATAGGGGGAGATTCGTACTCAATGCTACAGCATAGGGGAAGAATCCTACTCAATGTTAAAGCATAGGGGAAGAATCCTATTCAATGCTAAAGCATAGGGGAAGATTCCTACTCAATGCTAAAGCATAGGGGAAGAATCCTACTCAATGTTAAAGCATAGGGGAAGAATCCTATTCAATGCTTAAGCATAGGGGAAGATTCCTACTCAATGCTAAAGCATAGGGGAAGAATCCTACTCAATGCTAAAAGCATAGGAGAAGATTCCTACTCAAAGCTAAAGCATAGGGGAAGAATCCTACTCAATGCTAAAAGCATAGGAGAAGATTCCTACTCAAAGCTAAAGCATAGGGGAAGATTCATACTCAATGCTAAAGCATAGGGGAAGAATCCTACTCAATGCTAAAGCATACAGGACGAGCCCTAATCAATGCTAAAGCATAGGGGAAGAATCCTACTCAATGCTAAAGCATAGGGGAAGAATCCTACTCAATGCTAAAGCATAGGGGAAGATTCCTACTCAATGCTAAAGCATAGGGGAAGAATCCTACTCAATGCTAAAGCAGGGGAAGATTCCTACTCAATGCTAAAGCATAGGGGAAGAATCCTACTCAATGCTAAAACATAGGGGAAGAATCCTACTCAATGCTAAAGCAGGGGAAGATTCCTACTCAATGCTAAAGCATAGGGGAAGATTCCTACTCAATGCTAAAGCATAGGGGAAGATTCCTAATCAATGCTAAAGCATAGGGGAAGATTCCTACTCAATGCTAAAGCATAGGGGAAGATTCCTACTCAATGCTAAAGCATAGGGGAAGAATCCTACTCAATGCTAAAGCAGGGGAAGATTCCTACTCAATGCTAAAGCATAGGGGAAGAATCCTACTCAATGCTAAAACATAGGGGAAGAATCCTACTCAATGCTAAAGCAGGGGAAGATTCCTACTCAATGCTAAAGCATAGGGGAAGATTCCTACTCAATGCTAAAGCATAGGGGAAGACTCCTACTCAATGCTAAAGCATAGGGGAAGATTCCTACTCAATGCTAAAGCATAGGGGAAGACTCCTACTCAATGCTAAAGCATACAGGACGAGCCCTAATCAATGCTAAAGCATAGGGGAAGAATCTTACTCAATGCTAAAGCATAGGGGAAGAATCTTACTCAATGCTAAAGCATAGGGGAAGAATCCTACTCAATGCTAAAGCATAGGGGACGAATCCTACTCAATGCTAAAGCATAGGGGAAGAATCCTACTCAATGCTAAAGCATAGGGGAAGAATCCTACTCAATGCTAAAGCAATAGGGGAAGATTCCTACTCAATGCTAAAGCATAGGGGAAGAATCCTACTCAATGCTAAAGCATAGGGGAAGACTCCTACTCAATGCTAAAGCATAGGGGAAGATTCCTACTCAATGCTAAAGCATAGGGGAAGACTCCTACTCAATGCTAAAGCATACAGGACGAGCCCTAATCAATGCTAAAGCATAGGGGAAGAATCTTACTCAATGCTAAAGCATAGGGGAAGAATCCTACTCAATGCTAAAGCATAGGGGACGAATCCTACTCAATGCTAAAGCATAGGGGAAGATTCCTACTCAATGCTAAAGCATAGGGGAAGAATCCTACTCAATGCTAAAGCATAGGGGAAGAATCCTACTCAATGCTAAAGCATAGGGGAAGAATCCTACTCAATGCTAAAGCATAGGGGACGAATCCTACTCAATGCTAAAGCATAGGGGAAGATTCCTACTCAATGCTAAAGCATAGGGGAAGAATCCTACTCAATGCTAAAGCATAGGGGAAGAATCCTACTCAATGCTAAAGCATAGGGGAAGAATCCTACTCAATGCTAAAGCATAGGGGAAGATTCCTACTCAATGCTAAAGCATAGGGGAAGAATCCTACTCAATGCTAAAGCATAGGGGAAGAATCCTACTCAATGCTAAAGCATAGGGGACGAATCCTACTCAATGCTAAAGCATAGGGGAAGATTCCTACTCAATGCTAAAGCATAGGGGAAGAATCCTACTCAATGCTAAAGCATAGGGGAAGAATCCTACTCAATGCTAAAGCATAGGGGAAGAATCCTACTCAATGCTAAAGCATAGGGGAAGATTCCTACTCAATGCTAAAGCATAGGGGAAGAATCCTACTCAATGCTAAAGCATAGGGGAAGAATCCTACTCAATGCTAAAGCAAAGAGGAAGAATCCTACTCAATGCTAAAGCAATAGGGGAAGTATCCTACTCAATGCTAAAGCGTATTGCAAAAATCCTTCTCAAAGCATAGGGGAAGAAATCAATTCAATCCAATTCAAAAGTGGTTTATTTAAAAACTAAACATGTTAACATCAATTAATTTTGTGAGGTACATTTTGTACGCTCTTCGACACTTTTATAGTTAAACCGTTCATTTACAAGTGACGAAAATCACACCATATAAAGCGTTTTAATTAGGCACTAATTAGTTGGCCCAAATAGCTGCAATGGAATATATATGTGATATATTATATGATGTTGTCTTACTACAAACGTTTTTTTTTAAGGGATGCCCATCGTCAATTTGTATAAAAATTCCTTTCAAAATTGACGAAAGTCACGCCATATAAAGTGTTCTAATTAGGCACTAACTAATGGGCCCAATTGAAATGAAAAGTGAGCATTACTACCTAGCCTTGCGGAATTTCAAATAGGCAAAGGAATCACACAATTTTGGAAAGCAATTTCTTTGGAGGATTTCAGCTTCAAAACTTTGAAATTTTTGTGTTGAAAAGTGTGTAGTGATCGCAGTTGTCTGGGTTAACGTTCCGTCGTGTGCTGTACACACAAAGCGGTCCTTTTCTATTATGAGAACAATAGAAAGGTTGCGTGACCCCAGGAAAAGTTCATTTCGCAGCCATAATGGGTACGGCCATGTACAAACTCGATGGCTGGAGTGTCGTCTGCTGAATGATTTCCAGCGTCTGTCTGTGCACACAGCATTAGAAGCATTAGTTCTGTTTTATTACGTTTAATTGTTCAATCGTCTTTTTTGTATAGTTGTGTATCGCTGAACGTATTGAATTTAAATCAAAGCTCCAATGCCTTGATAGGTGTGTAATATGTATACAGATGCGACCGACTGTTCATCTCGCCACCTCAGCGAGGTCAAGTCAAAGTTCAAGTGCGCGTGTATCCATTGATATGTATAACACGTCGGGACAAGGATGATAAAGTTTGATCGCGGGTACAACCGTTTCTCGCCGCCTGGTGTAAGTCAAAGTTAAATCGCGCTTATATCGGCTTAAGTAAGGACAAACTCCTCAAGTGATCAACCGGCGATATACAGTTCAGAGTATTTTTTTTATTTACAATCATCAATTACGGCAAAACACATTTTTTAACCAGAAGGCCGGATTTAGACCACGTGACACCTCATTAGCATATTTTGAGGAGCCGGTTCATACCATTCTAACTAGGGGTGTTTTTAATATAAGGGACGCGAGTAGGTATAAAATAAAAGGGTAGGCTCGTCCGTTGCTCGGAAAGTCAAGTCTCTACCATCTCCTCCTCCTCCTCCTATTCAAGTATCTCTGGCCTCTTAACTTCAAGTCTACCTCCCTCCTCCCCTTCTCCTTCTATTCGGGTATCTGTAGCCTCTGAAACTTCAAGCCTGCCTCTCCCTCCTCTTTGTCTTGACCAACACCACCCATGCATAACTGGCAGTTTTAGTAAAAAATACTTATTCATCGATTGAACCTCGAAAGGTCAACATCTATGTATGCTTGAGCGGAAGATTCTATTAGACGACTATGGATCTAAACCGTCTTAATTTATCTCATGGACTTGACCAGTTTAAGGCGTCCTGTCCGGCGTGTGGAAACGTGTATTCACGTCGCGACAACATGCAAGTGGCGAGAAACAAACGCTTTCTTCTCAGGTTGGTGGAAAAACAAGACCAAGTGTGAAACGTCCAAAACTACAACATGTTGATGAGAAATGGCAGAATGTGGACAGAATGTCAAAAGATACGAATAATGAAGAAGAGGAGGAGGATTCGGAGGAGGAAGTTGATGATGCTGGTGAGGAAGGCTCAAACGGAGATACCGAAGAAGATGACGACGGGACTGATACCGATACCACTGATGAAGTTGACCCAAGCGATGGTGATGATGGGGATGATGATGGTGAAGATGATGATAACGTGGCCGGGTGGGAAGAATACGACGCGCCTGCAGTGATGCAGTCTGAGGCGATTCCTGGCCACTTTCCCCCTCGATGTTGAGCAAATGTTTTAAAGAGTAATTAGAGAATATTATTATTGTAGAGACACGGGAAGGAGGCCGGTCCTCTAATTAACAAGGACGAGCATTCATACATAACAACATGCACAACGACTTCTTATATATTTCACAAAATGTACAACACACACACACATAGTACAGCCACAGTACATTAAAATACAACTAGTATTATAAAGTACAATGCGAAGGTCAAGGGTCAAAACGTGGCTTGCTACACGCTACCATATACAAAAATTTTCAAGAAACGATTCTAACAGTCTCCAAAAACACAATAATTCTCTGATAAAATCGTCACAGTTTTCACGAGTGGCACAGTAGACCACACAATGGTAAAACCATGTTTCGAGATCATGGCGAGTTTCAGTTTAAGTTCTAAAATGGCAATTTCGATTCTATTTAATGATCAAATCTTTTTTTACTTTGTTAGAAAGCTCAAATCTCAAAGAATACTACGTTATTGTGCATTTTGTTTTTTAGGGAAACAATTGTCAATGACTGACGAACTTATAAACAAAAACGTCACTTCGTGAAAACGAAAAAGTCATATGTACACGGTTTTTGCGTTTTCACGAAGTGACGTATTTGGTGTGTAATAGTATGGAGGTTTAGCTACACGTATTTACCTGAACGTCAACGTGAGCGTGCGAATCATTTCTTTTTTCACTGACGTCACTTAAAAAAATACGCTTACGAATCAAACGTATATTTTCAAGTCAATATGTCCGTGCAGTCGAACATACGCGAGCTAGCTGAAATGGGCAAAAAGTGATGACGTAATTTTGCAACAGCACAAATTTTTCGCGTTCACGGTAACGTTTTTCTTCACGTAACGTGCAGCTAAACCTCCCTTTATAGTATAGGGGATGGTGTCACTTCGTGGAATACACACAACGCGCGCTCCGTGTGGCGCGGTCCATTCAGTCACTCCGTGAAAAATAAAAAAAACCATGCAAACCGCATTGTTTCGCATGCAGTAACATGCACAAGTCTACAACATGTCACTTCGTGAAAACTCGTTGGACGAAGTCCAGAAGGATGGGATGGAGTAGATGTTGGTGGCAATCACAAATTGCATGCACCGGTAACCAATTTCAATTTGCTCTCTGCATCAAGTTTCTTCAGTATGTCGTACTCTTTACGAAAATTGTGGAAGTCGGTTGTATTGAAGTCGTATCCAACGTCTTCGAAGTAGTGATATTTCAGGGGTTTTCCATCGGGTTTCTTGTGGAAGGGGTAAAAGCCGAACAGAGTGAGGCTGTCACAGAATGTCCGAGCCACGACGAACAGGTCAAATCCTAGCGTACCAACACGTCCAATTTTCCATTCGCTGCAGTTTGGGAAAGAAAATGAGAAGAAACTAGACGAAGTGAGGGTGTGAAAAGTAAGGGTGGACAAGAAAAGGTAATAAGTAGTGTCAGAGCACTGAGACGTTATTGTGAAATGCGCTATATAAGAACTAGTTATTATTATTACTATCATTATTATTAGAGATAAGCAAGTCGGCGTAATGTAATACTGACGCACAATAACAAGACAATAACAGGATCATTGTATCTGCAACTTTTCATGTTTGGCTTTTCAGCGGAAAAGGCATTTCTTTTGTGCTGATTTTTTTGGTGTTCGACCAACAGCCGAGCCCCTATTGTAATTGTAATATTGGTCAACAGCCGAAAACCTGTTGTTATTTATGTTTTTTTTAAAGCTGTTTCACTGCAAAGCGCAGCGAAGCAACACCTGTTTCCGTTAAATTTTTTAGCTGTTTTGCCACGAAGCGCAGCGAAACAGCTCTTGTTTTTGTTAAAGTTTTTGTTGTTTTGGGCTTTTCTGCTTTTCAGCGGAAAAGGCATTGCCTTTGTGCTGATTTTTTTTTCTTTTTTGCTTTTCCGCTTTTTAGCAGAAAAAAGGCATTGGACTTGTGCTGGACTTGTGATTTTTTGCTTTTGTGCTGATTTTTTTGGATTTTTCGCAAGTAGCGAAAAAACCTCATTGAGATAGCACATGGTTTTTCTACCCACCACTTTTAGCACCAATCTTTGTTTCTAATCTCTATTTTTAATGCTCTATATATACAGAATGGCAAGTGCAATTGGGTTGAAATTTGGCATGCAGGTAGACAGCAATGCGTTAAAGATAAAAATGAAAGTTAAAGGGGCACACCGGCTTCGTTGGGCTATTTGGGCTACAAAATAGGCTAACATATGACTTAAAAGGTCTTCCAGGATTGGAGAAGAATGGTTCTTAAAAGAAACCATCAAATTTTGCCGTTTTCGAGCACTTTTCAAAAAACGATTTATCCGAACCAAAAAAGTGGTTCGGATAAATCACGTGATCTTCGGAGTTAGTTTTACTTCCAGCCGTATAAAAGTAAATTACTGAACCAAATTTAAATCTTTATTTTTACAATTATTTATGAGTATTTGACAAAAAAAGACTGTGTATTCAGATTATTGATACAATTTGTAAATAATGATGAAAAATCGAACGTAATATTCGCAATCAGAGAGTCCGTGCAACCGAAGCGTGTCTTACGGCGCACCAGCGTGGGAGCTAGCGGAACGTAAACCTTGAGGCATATCCCGTACAGCCGGTGCCGTGTCTCGTGGGGCCAGAGAGACAAACCCCGGGGCATGAACTCCCCAGCTTGCCGGTCTAGCCGTAAGCTTAGGAGCTTGTCGGAGGGGTAGGGTGCCAGACTAACAATTACCTTTTTTTACGACTGTTTTAGTCTGTACCCCTAGATATTATCCCCTAACTATTGTAACGTTTTGCCTGCGTTACACACACGCGGGACGACGACGGGAAATGTTTATCCATGGAGATAGAAGTTAGACTAATTTCTACCTCCATGGTTTATCCCATACAGCTGATCTATCTACTTCTATGATAACTGCATAAAGTCCGACCCCCCCCCCACCCCAATCGCCCCAACAACAAACCGGTGGCAGTGGCTGCGGCCGGCCAGTGAAGTCATCGCCCGAAAAACAGGAGAATGCCATCGCTAAAGCTGCCAGGAGAAGCAATCCGTTTGCAGCGAAGGTGGGAGGCTCGCTTGGCACATGCTGGCTTTCCCTTTGGATTTATCGTGGTTTTTTTTATTTTTTACTTTTTGTTGGACCGCCTTCTGGTTTTTCCTTGCGATGTTTTTTGTACCGATCCTTGGATGTCGAAGAAACGTTCTCCGTTGCAACTAAGTTCGTCCAGTTCGTCGTACTCAGAATACAAACTGTCCGTTTATGTCTTGTTTTTTTTTTTTTTACACGTGAATTTGAAATTGTACAACAAGAGGCAGAATCACTGACATTTGACGGTGGGGGGGGGGGGGCTGGAAGAGCATAATAGAGCGTGTTATGTCTGAATAATCAGACGTATACAGCACCACGACGACGATTATGTATTTTTTATTTACACGTGAATTTGTGCTGGATGGATATGAAGTCTGGATCCCCATGCCTCGCTATTGTAATAATTCATACTCAAACAGAGCACCAGTCTACTTACAACATTGCGCAACATTGTCACGTAAACTTGACAGTTGCAACGGCTGGAAAAGCGTATAAGCTGACATTTGACCGTGTTTTGTTTTTTACACATTTTTCGTTAATTACGTGGTATTTTGAGGATTTTTTTTATAACAACCATTTAAATATAATTGTCTGTTGTTCCACATCACTAAATTAGGTGAACAGTAAGCCGGTGTGTACCTTTAAAGTTAAACCCTCTCTTTCACAATAAATCGGGGAATAAGCAAGCTGTTCTCAACATTGTTGTTTGGCTTTATTTTAGGGGGAAAACTCCTCCATATAGGCCTACGTCCGTGACACAAAAGTCTCACTCAATACTATTGCATGTAGACCCAGTAACTGGTGCACTGTACTCCTTTTTGAGATTTTGACATTATCGGTTGTACTAGCACGACCGATGATCTGCTACCCTAGGCCTATTTTCTGTTCCGTAAAAATCGGTGAGTAC
This sequence comes from Marthasterias glacialis, assembly GCA_911728455.2. Classification (NCBI taxonomy): domain Eukaryota; kingdom Metazoa; phylum Echinodermata; class Asteroidea; order Forcipulatida; family Asteriidae; genus Marthasterias; species Marthasterias glacialis. The sequence continues at coordinate 17,743,114 of OU452221.1, forward strand.
TACGGACTAGTACTTCGTACTACGTACTAGTTGCAATAATCGTAACCCTCTACCCCTAGAACTATGGGTGCGTTCGATTAGCTTACAAGTGTATGTAACACTTACACGAGAGCGTTCGATTAGCCATCATGTGACACTCGTTGCTACCCCCGGTGTATGCCACCACAGCCCGAGCTAGCGAGCGGGTCTTTGGTGGATGCCCAGGTGTGATGACGTACTTCCAAGCAAAAACACGGCAGCGTTCGATTAGCTACCACTCGTGGCTACCACGAGTGTAACTCTCCGGTATACATGTGTAAGCTAATCGAACGCACTCACAGTGACTGAGGTTGTTACATGACACTAACCTCATAGATGATTGTGTGCAAAAGTCCTAACGTTATTCGTTTGTTTTGCCGTCGCCACTTTTGTTCTAGATTAATTTATCATACAATAAAGATCAAATCCGTGTTATTAGAATGTGTGTGTGTGTCATGATTTTGGAAAGTGGAAACAAATTTTACGTGTGTAGTAATATAGTGCCCTTCCCCCTCCTTATTTTCCAAATTTATCGACCGATTTTGATGAAACATGCCACAAATGTTCATTTTACCGAGTTCTATATGATGACGTCGAAAAAATAAAAAAACGTCCCTAGAAGGCGTTTTGACTGTTTTTGCCCATTTTTGGTCAAAAATAGTGTTTATCCCAAAGTTTCCGTTTTTTGTCCAAATGTTTTGAATTTTGGCCAACTCCATTTTAACATGATCAATATCATGATAAAGACCATTGGGGCGCTATAATCCATTAATGTATCCCATTTTGGGGAATTATTTGTTGTTGTTGCGGGGTTTTTTTTTCACTTAAAAATCAAAATGGTCGCATCACAGGGCCCAGGGAGCAATGATAAGGCTTGGTTGACAAATTTTAATAATATTTTGCTCTGACATATACGAAATTAGCATTCTAAAAATATTTGATTGTAAAAAGAAATCGATATAATCCCCCCCCCCTAATTACAGGCTGGAAAACACAAAATCCAAGATGACCGCCAAATAATGCGGCAATTTTTAATTCCCAAAAGCATTCCACACTACCATGAGATTCATCAGTATCACTTTTCTAGACAAGTGGAACAAAAAAAAATCACTAAAAAACATTAAAAACGTGTGTCAAAGGTCAATCAAATGGTTGCCATGGCAACAGCTAACCATCAGTTTTAGTCCCTTTTTGCCAACCTGACCCCAGAGTTCGAACACCAAGAGCTTTTTGTGGTAAGAAAAAACCCTAAATATCTAGCGTTTTTTTTTTAGGTGTTCAGAGCATCGCTTGGAAAATCTCTTGTTTTTGTTCGTTTTGTTTTAGGTGCTCGGGCACTCAGCCCGGAACAACTCTTCTTAGGTGTTGGGAGCAACGCTTGAAACACCTTTTGTTTTTGTTCGTTTTTTTTTTTTAGATGTTCGGAGCAACGCTTGGAACACTTCTTGTTTTTGTTCGTTTTTTACATGTAGGTGTTTGGAGCAACGCTCGGACACCTCTTCTTTTTGTTCGTTTTTTTATGACTTTTTGATATGAATGTTGCCAGTTTAACATAAATCATGATTCATTGTAAATCATTACAAGGTGCTTCACAAATGGTTCTCATAATTCAAAAGAGTCTAAAACATGTCTTTAAAATAACATAATGAGCGCCTTGAGTATTGTTGGTAGATAAGTGCCCTATATAAAACCCCGGTACTGTTATTATTATAAGTGCCGAGTCGATCGATAAGATGCAAGCATGTAACAAAGGATTCTGCTCAACTCGGTCACGTGAGACAGACCACGGGCCAAAATCTGTAAGAGGCCTAGAAAATGAGTTTTGTTTTAATATTCAAGTGGCAACCTGCAATTTGGTAAAGTTACACTAATTTGATGATGCTGAATCCGAATCTGGTTGTTCACACGCGCTCAGCTAGCACATTATCCCATGTGGGCCGTGCTCAAAAACAGCATTTTTAGTATAATTTCCACATTGTTCAATCCAATGCGTTCAAATTTTGCAAATAGTGTTTGGGCCAAGTGTAAGTCACTCATTTGTGGTTACGGCCGTCTGACCCTTTTTCGGGCAAAAACAACTTTTTTTTTATAGTATTTTGTTTTATAACTTCTATATTGATCATTTCATTGTTTTCAAATTTTGCACATAATAGTATTTTGGTTATTATACACCAATTTAGTCACTTAGTTGCAGTCATGGTCACTGCTAGGGGCGCTTCACCTACTTTTTTTTTGGGGGGGGGGAATAACAATTCTTGGTACTTTTGCCAAGTTGTCTTTTTTTAACTGTTTATCTGGGTTTTTTTTAGTGGCAACCTGCAATTTGGTAATTATTTACTAATTTGAGGGTCCTGGATTTAAATCTGGTTGTTCTCACGCACCCAGATTGCACGCTAATGCTAGAGGGCATTTCCCCCATTGTTGGTAAAATACAGTAACTATTTGTATAACTTTTACATTGTTCATTCCCATGCTATCAAATTTCGCATTTTGGGTCATTATACATCAATTCAATCACTAATTTGTGGTTGTGGTCACTGCCTGCTGGGGGCGCTTAAACTGCTTCGGGGGCAAAAAAAATATATATATATATATATTTGATATTTTATCCAAAATTTTCTTTACTTGAGCTATTTTCAGCTAAAGATGTCCGTTTGTTTTAAAATAAATAATCATAAAACAAGTAATAGAAGTCAAAGCTTTCAAAAGATCTTTTTTTTTTGCTCATAAATTATGGTGAAATATGGACACATACTCAAGCATGCTTACAATGTTCAAGGTTTAGTTGGCCGGCACTTTTGTAAAAGGCAATATGACATGGTGACTAATTAAAAAGGTCACAGTAAACTGTAAGCATAGTTTTACTGTAGATGCAATTTTAATCGTTTTTTTAGACTATTATGAGCAATACAGAAGCAAATTCACGAAACTTTACTATCTCAAATTGTAATAATTTATTGTTGATTTTTATTGACATGGCCTGTACGTAGGCCTCAGCACCATGCTTAGAATGGGACTTGGAATTTTCAAATAAATAAACAGAGTTCCTTATTCTTATGTACAACAAGCCAAGTTGCCCGATCTGAAGATCATGCTTGGAGCGGTCGGTGTTGTGAAATGAAGGGGGATGAAGGTATAGATAGTTGGGGTATGAAGTGGCTAGTCTCACCTGACACAATCGTACTATCATAACCGGCAACATCTCCATCGAAAGTGTGGTCGTTGCGGTAATTAAGCACACGGGTCAAGAATAACACAGCACCTAAGGGAAAACAAAGGGTGTGCGAAAAACTAAATGGTCCCAAACGATAGCCGTTGCATGACAAAAAGCACCGAATAATGCGGGAAAAGCGGTGATTTGCCCGTGACGCAAAAACAACACCTTCGGCAGAGCCGGAACGGCGACGCGTTGACGGCACCCTCTGGATTTTTCCCGATACATGGGTACCCCTCCCGAGCCGCGGGACCCAGCCGTTCTGAACGCTATGAGCGAGAAACGTTTGAGGTTCTCTCTCTTATTACAGTATATTAGATACAATGCTTAGCAAGGGACAATGGAACAGTTTAAAGGACAGCGGATGCCCATTAAAATGAAAAGGTTAAATTTCTTTTCATTGTGTTCTCTTGTCCCATGAAAAAACGTGAGTAAAACTTTTTTTCGTTATTTTAGTTCATATGGAGTGTTTGTCCATCAATATTAAAAAATGAATGCGTGGTGGTCTTCCTGACGTAAGGTCGGGAAAAAAAAGAAGGCCCTAATCTGGGTCCCTTTGTATTATTAATTTTAGCTTCGCTGCGTTAACATTTCCAATCGACTCAAAATACACACAAGGCGTCAGGGCAAGAGAAGCTCCCGACCTTTACGTCACAAGTTTGTTTATAAGAATAAACTATTGCTAGTAAACTTACGGGTACAACCATGTGTTTAAATCTCTTTTGTGAGGAGTGTTGGCTCTGAAAAGAGCCGGAGTGGTCTCGACGTTTTGATCAGTATGCACAGTTTTCACCCACGTTCATTTTTGATTGCATATGAACTGAACCTGGGAAACTTGCTTGAAGTTCCTGCCGCAAGAATGAAGTGTTCACAAATGCTGATAGTGGTTTTCCCTATTGTACTAAGCAGAAATGACTGCAGTAAACTGCACTTGTGATGCCTGAGACGCTAGATGACTAGACTTCCTAGATGGTTTGAGACTCAATTTCGAAGTTCCCTGAAGTACTTGGAAACTTCATATAGTCTTTTAGAAAAACTTTCTTTTCTGCTCTTGCCACTTGTGTCATATCACCAAACCTGCATAAACATGGCAATATACACAATGTGTGCATTAGAGAGTACATACAACATGTATTTTGGAATTGTTGTATAACAATGAAACTGTAAAAAAATGTATAGGCCTACAGTTATATCTGAATGCAAACTGACTGAGACTGTCAACTTTTTGCATGTCAAAACAGTGTTTGCAGATTCATTCCAACTGGCATTTTTTTCTTTTTCCCCCCCCCCCCCCCCCCCCGAAAATGTACCTAGTCAGTTTAGTTTTACTTGTGGTTTAATTAATCACAACACTATGCACGACCGCGAATTCATGCAAAAATACAATAAGGCAATCCACCCTACACACACAAATAATATTAATAACTAAAAAAAAAATACAAATAAATATATCATGCAAAAGGTTGGGGTAATCTACCCAACAAAATTCATTTTTGATAACACATTCTAGAGTTTTACCTGTGGTTTATTAATCACAACATTATGCCCAAATTAATGCAAAAATACCACAAAGCAATCAGTGTGCTCCTCAATCCTACACACACGAATAATATTAATAAAAACTTAAAATAAAAAAATACAAATAAATACAAATAAAAGTATCATGCAAAAGCTTGGGGCAATCTACCAACAAAATTCTTTTTTTTGAAAATATTTTCTATAGTTTTCTAGGAATGTCCTGCATCATTGTTTATGTTAGTGAACAAGTGAACATCAACCAAGAATAAAGGTTTCAAGAGTATAATTTGGACTAGTACTTTAGTACTACTAGTTTAATTAAATACAACAAATAAAAACAAATGTGTGCAAAACTTCAACAGCATACTGTTTTGATACTGTTCTGTATCATTTATTAATTGACAGAGAAAACAATTAGGGTTGCAGTACATTTATTTTAACAGTGTTCTTTGGCCTTTTGGGGTTGCAATAAAATATTGAACGCTTTTCTTTAAACTAAAAATTAAGAAAGGTCATGATCTTTAAAACAATATAAAAAAATAATAATAGATAAATAAATCACACATTTTATGTTTACAGCTGTAACTACTGTTTTACCTTTTGACAAACGGCACCAGTGGGACTGGTGGTGATACTGCTAGTGCTAGCTTGCGAACTGGTGGTAGTGTTTACTACTGTGTGGATCCCAAGTCCGGCGCTGGTTTTTGCATCAAGTCTTCATTTATTTTAGACAGTTATTACTTTTTGCAGCTGTTTGCCATGAAGCATTTACCAGCTATGGTTCCAATTAAAAAATGTCCGCAGTTAGTTGGGTTATTTAAGTTGTTTACCCTTTTCATTCTCGACCAGACGACACACAACCACTTCCGTGTGAGCTGCCATCTTGAATTTTACCAAATTTACAATATGTGCATAAAACACTTTAGTCTGGTTCCCTGACCCAAGATTCCCGACGACTCTTGTTAAAAAGCTAACATAGATTATGACGCAAGATATAAATATTCATTATTTGTCACCAACAGTGGACGATGTCATTGGATGATGACGGGCTTTGTTTACTTTCAAAAAGCCTGGGATAATCAGTTTGCTAAAATGTTACAAATATATTCAAATATAGTATTGAATTTTTTGAGGAAAAAAAGAAAAGAAAAACGATAATGGGATTTGTCTGCAAATTTTTGAATTCATATCAACAAAAGAAATGTCCGACCATCAACGACACTGTCCGAATGTTGACGACAACGCGTTCGGAGCATTTCGGATATTTTCGGAAAAAGGAGGAATGCCTCTTTTTTTCGTCACGTGACATTTGGGTGATATACCTGACCCTAAAATCGAAAGAGAATAGTCGGAGATTATTTGGTCTGGAAACCAGACTAAAAACAATTGGCAGTGATGGTTCGAGGTTGAAGATTAGCGCCCTCTTACGGCGTAGTTACATCAGGGAAAACTCCGTCGAGAAGGCTATTTTTTCTTGCTAAATTTCTCATTATGTGTATACTGTGCAAGTGTGAACAGGTAAATTAATATTTAGCATGTTCCAAACTACCTATAAAACGAAACTGCACTAAGACAGGTTTCGGCCCATGGCCTAAGAAGGCTTCTTGTTACCCAGCCGTTGCTTGAGGGGATCGGAATAGTTTATGCACACTTATCTATGCGATACATTTTTTCTCTCCCACTCATTTTTGGTAGCCTTGACATTCTCAGTTCACAATGCGAAATTTAAATGGAGACGAATGTAATTCATTTTCTGCATCATTATTAAGTATTGTGTATAATTTAAATTGAGACGAATGTAGTTCATTATCTGCATCATTATTAAGTATTATTTATATTATTTATCATATAGACCATGTGACCCTTGTTTACAAAAGAGTGACCTTGTACATTCCAGGGCAATTACTGGCAGGCAAGATACTGCATGGGACATATGAGAAATTTTACATTTTGTATCATAATTTCCACATAAATTCAATGGCTATTAAAATGAGAGCTGAACTAGTTGTGAGATGTGCCCCTTTCCTTCATATCCAAAGTTGATGACAATCGGACAGTGCAATCTCCATAAAATGAAAGATTTAAAGTATTTTCCCATTGAGCCACGTACAAATCCTGCCTGCAGGAAGTCCAGGTTCTGTGGCTCTTTTGTAAACATGTGATGTCACAGGTAACATGGTCTATACTCACTTGCTACATACACAGTCTTTCTTTCAAGATAGCCTTTGTGGGATTGGCTATTGTTGGTGATATCAACACTGTTGTGTTGTGCCTTTCTTTATAAACGCTGGTTGGCATGGTCGACCTATTTTTAAGTGGCTGTGGTTTTATATATGTAACTCTGTTTTATGACTGTACGGGAAGCCGCATATTTTCTACGCTGTAGTTACTAGCAATGAATGACATGTTACTAAAGGCAAGATTTTGAGGTAAAAATGAGCTTCCAGAGCATGGTGGTTTGAGTACCGCTACAGGATTAGACTCTGTCCAAATTACCCAAACTAGTTTGTCAACTTTCAACACCTCGGGGAGCCAATGTCGACTGTCCACCCGTAATAAACCATGTAGTAATTATGATAAATGTTAATTTTTGCATCGGGAATAAAGAATATTATTTGTAATGTTTTACCCATACACCGATGTATACTCAGTACTTTCCTGAGCCCTGTGAAAAATCACAGGCATTTTCCTCGGGTGGGTTCGAAAGGGTAAGACATCTGCTCTAGAATGAGGGGGTCGTAGGTTCGAATCTCACCCAAGGAAAATGCATGTGACATTTTTTCACAGGACTTGGAAAAGTACTGAGTATACAGTGCTTAACAAAAATCGGTGTATGGGTAAAACATTGCAAATAATACATGTAGTAACTTACGAACAAATAACTTAAAAACAGTCAATCATAACGTACCGTTCGATGCGAATGGGTTTCCAGCTGAAGGCATAACGAAGATGCGAACTCCCGTTGTTTTGTATTGTCTTGATTATTGTTCGGTAGTTTCCAGAATAGTCTTGTTTGCTTTTATACTTGACAGGAAGCGTTTTCGGATACCAAAGTATCGACTTCCCTAAATGGCGGATTTTTTCAAGAAAACGATCGATCATGTCAAGATCTTCGAGGCTTTTATTAGCATTATTTATTGCACCACTGTAACCAATCAAGAGAGTGAGATTAATTGCAGTTATGTTAGTTTTGCGACCAACGTCTCTCTCGTAGCCTTTTATCGTAGCCATGTTGGCGCGGATAACGAAATCGTGGGAGTCGATGAAAGTCCCACAACTGCTGTTGTTGAGGATACCGCTGTTACCAACTACAGCGCAGCTTCCCTGCCGTGGAATCAGCTCAAATTCAGGGTAATGTTCCTCCATGTAGCACCTCTTGTTCGACTGCTCGGCAGACGAGTTGTTTCGGACAGTCGGATAAGTTAATTGTTTGTCAAACTTCAGAGCTGAAGTAGAGGTTGTCTTTAAGACAAAGACAGCGAGATCAATTGGAACACACAAGCCCGTCAACCTGAGAGAAAAATACAAAACAATTACGGACATTGTTAGCCTCGGCCTTCGATGAGAAAACTCTTTAAAAAAGAACTCATCACAAATCACAGTTTGGGCCGGTATCTCCTTCTATTTCCAGTCTAGATGGATCTAAGGCCTTTCTCGACACTTAAGAAACTGAATAGGTGAGTGCCCTCTCCCTGAAGAAATTTAACACTCAAGATCAAATCTGATAAGAGGTGTTTGATGAGAAAAGAGAACAAAAGAAAACATTTGTATTGTCAGAGATTTCGTGAGCAATCATGCAATTTGCTTATTTAAAAAGAAATATCATAATTTAAAGTGACACTAAGAGTCTTGTATATTGTGGACGTTTTACACTGTGTTGTTAAGCCTAATGGGCCACGCACCGTACAAGATAAGTTCGAATTTATCTTTTCTAAATGAAGGATATACAGTCAAACAAAAACAAAAACAAACAGCAAATTGGAGCTACTGAAGAGCTACTGAAAGAGCGGGTGGTGTTTCTATAATCTTCCTCTGACACAACATAGAGTGGATTTCCTTTTAAAACTTCTCAAGTCCAATGTTGATGCATTCGTCCTTATACAAAAACATGGACACTTACTTGCTACAGACGGTCTCGCATTTCAAAATTGTTGAATGTAGTTTGGAACGTAACCAAACTTGCTTTAGACCGCAAGTGAAACAACGTGGTCGATTCTCTGCCATGTAGTTACTGGCGATGAGTGCCATGATACAAAACACAAAGACTGCAGACAAAAGAGAAAATAGACGTAATGTATACTTCATCGTGAGGTTTCTTTTCCTCTCAGAGCCAAGGTAGCTTCCAATAATGATTCGCGTGGATGTCAACTGGTTCCAAAAATAAATGTGATAATATTGCAAAAATGTTGATCGCTTTTAGTTATCCACGCACTGAGTCCTTAAGGACGATACGCAGTCGCACACACACTCCCACGACTGGTTAACAAAATGGCGGAAATAAACGAATAGCGCCACCCAATGTTGATGTCAGAAGAACTGCAGAACTGATTGGAAACTGGTCGACGCGACGGCACGCCGCGACGGGCAACGGCACGACTGACATGGCACATCTTTTGGAACATCTCTATTACAACCAGCGTTGAGCGGTCTCCGAAGGGTGGAATATTCTACAGCGTTGCTGTATGTAATTTCCCCTAAAACTACAAACTTTCTCACAATTTTGTGATGATAATGACGAGTGCTATGGAGCATCAAGTAAACGGTGAAATAGTGACAAACTCCCAGAGAGGAAGTCTCGCACCCGATCTGGTTGGTATGCCTGAGCAGGTATCACCAGATCGTACCCAAACTGCTCACAACAAGTTTCGTGTTGCAACCAGGAGAAAATGGAGAAAGAACGATGACAAAATAGCGATGGAAAGTTACATTAAGAGTGAGCCAGACAAGAGAGGATACAGAAGGAGAATGTTAAGCCTGTGGCAAGATAAAGGAATGGTCGAGATCAGGGAGCAGCGTCTTGCAGACCAGATAAGTACAATTAAACGGAACCGGTGGTTGACTAACGTTGAAATTGAGGAGATGAAGAGGACTAGTAATAGAACGGAGATTGTTAATCACCACGCACTGGGGGATGTTGCTGCTGCTAGCTCGCAGACTGAAGATGAGGTTGATTTGCCAGGATTGCAAGATGGTCAGGATGATGGTGGCATAGACGAAGAGGTTTTAGAGCTTACGGATGAGGAAGTACAGATTGAAACCAGGATTCAAGAGGTGATGGAAGCGGCTAAAGGGTCAAACGGGTGGTGTATCCCGGGTTTGCGCCGGGTCCCAAGGAAAAGGCTGACAGATATGTAGCAACCAGGAAAACATATTTGCCTTGTTTTTCTTCAAACAACGTTTGAGTTTTGATAATGATGTTGCGTAATTTTAGTAAATTGTTTTATTTTCCCTCATATTTAAATGCAATATTATAATTGTCCCTTTAAGTTACCCCAGACGTTTGCCTGGATAAGCAAGCTAGTCTATTTCTTGATTGATGAATATGCATAATTTGTCAGTGGTCTCACCCAATCACAGGCCTTGTTTTACCGCCTGTCTGGGGCTTTTGGCATAATGCCCCGCATGTTTTCCCACTCTTTCACTTGTATTGAAGTGAACTTTAGCTGTCAAACTTTGCTGTTCATTTGGTGCTTATATTTGACACGATCGTCGTTTTTTGCTTTTCCCTAACTTTTGGGGAATGTGACTGTTGCACATTATAGCTCAAAGCCAGTTTATTCATCTCATCGAGAAGACAGTTTTGACTGTGTTTTGAACCCGCTGATCTCTCGATTGGTCATCTGAACTGAGCGACACCATTTTACGAGGTATCAGTATATCTACACCGTACATGTACACATATGCACATTGTATATGCACATTGTACACATATGCACATTGTACTTTACATGAACAGGACAGACAGCCAGCAAGCTGTAGCCAAACTACGCATTGCAATATCGCTGTTTCACGTCACCGCTAGCTATCAACTTTGTTGTGAAGTTGTTGATCTTTGACACCGGCCAGGGCTTATTGTCAACTTTCCGACGCCCAGTTACCGGACGGTTCGACTCGTCAACAGCGTATCAGTTTGTTTTATGCTGACGTCCAGCGATCACTGAGTTCATTTACGGTCATCTCGTTCATGCCACGACATAGCAGTTGGGTTTCACGCCGAGATCCTTTATTCCGAGGAACTAGCTGGGACTACATCATTTTACAAGCCAAGACTGTTTCATTTTACAAGCAGCTTTGTACGGTGGAATTTTGCCGGAACTTTTTGTCGCGACACGAGAACAGAACATTACTAGAAGTGAACACTGAACTTAACTCCACAACTGATGAGTGAAACACTTGTATTTTGATGGTTTTTGCCATATTGTAAATCACCAGTATTCTGATCCATTGTCATATTTGTGAAGTTTAATTAATAGGATTGTGGTTGCGTATTTTCCACTTCATTATTCACTAGTTGATCGGGGTTGATTTACTAATCTATAACAGAATCTTTTGGGTTACCTACTACTTCACCAGTTGACCCAAACTCAGTCACTGTGCAGATTAATACCAAGTTACCTCTAGAATAGATTTCACTGCATTTGACTTCTGTACTTGAAGTTTAGGTTTATTGGTTTTCAGTGACGGATAGTGTTTCTTTTTGAGATTTGCTAATTACTGTTGATTATTAGAGGACTTGATTTATGTGAATAAATCGTTTTAATTTATTTCATTGGTATTTGATCATTTAATTTCTAGAACGTGGTTCACACAACTCAAAATTTAGGGAACCTTCTGATGGTTTGTTTTTGTTGGTCGTGTTATTCTAAATTGTCAATCAGAGAAAGCTCTGATTGACTTGGCCACATTTTCCTTTGACCAAAAATAGCCTAATTCCTTTCAGATATGTCAGCCGTGGTAAGTAAAGTCCTTGGGTCGGCAAGTACCAATAATCTGTCTGAAACTAACCGTCTAATGTCTTATGTTTGCAGGGGCAGTTGTAGTAGGAGAAAAGTTAGGTGTGAAGGCTTCAAGAACACAACATGAAAATAGTACACCACGGTGGAAACGTAGGCTAGAGGGTAAAATTAAAGATTTATGAAGGGATCTCAGTAGAATAGAACAAATGAATGAGGGCTTAATAAAAGGTTCAGACTTGAGGAATACGATCATGACAAAATACAATGTAAAAGGTAAGGGGGTAAGTGTTGTCATAGAGGAGAACAAGCAAAGGGTTAAGGCTAAGGCTGCAAAGGTGAAGAGGTATGATGACAGGGTGGAGCAGTTTCACAAGAACAGGTTGTTTAACACTAAACAGCGCCAGTTGTTTAAGGGAATTGGACGGAGAGAATGACAACACGCAAGCGGGTCCGAGGCCAGCAGAGGCAAGAACTTTCTGGGGTGGTATTTGGGACCGACCAGTCCAACACAACCGGCAACCTGATTGGCTAACGGATGTGAAAGATGCATTGAGAGGCATACAATAGCAAGAAGGATTCCAGATTGACGTGAACAAGGTCAAAAGACAGGTAAGAAAGGTGCCAAATTGGAAAGCCCCCGGTCGGGATCATGTGCATAGGTACTGGTTGAAGAACTTCCGTAGTTGGCATGAGCGAATGGCCCTACAACTGCAAGACTGTCTAGTACAGGGTAAGGTCCCCACCTGGATGACTGAGGCAAGAACGGTAACATTGCAAGTAATTATAGACCAATCACATGCTTGCCCGTGATGTATAAACTCTTGACTAGTATGATTGCAGAGGATCTCTATCGCCATATGGATGACCATCAGTTGTTTCCGGAGGAGCAGAAAGGCTGTTGGAAGCGGTCCAGAGGTACGAAAGATCATCTTATCATCGATAAGGCTGTGCTGAAGGACTGCAGGAGCAGAAAGACTAGCTTGGCAATGCCGTGGTGTCATACACATGGATAATGGCTGATGCAGTAAAACATCTCATGAGTGTAAGCATGCAGACGTGGCGAACGACTCTGACAGCCAACAACGATAGTCTGGGCAAGGTATGCATAAGAAGAGGTATTTTCCAGGGTGACTCTCTGTCCCCGCTGTTTTTTTTCTGGCATTGATGCCCATGTCGGTGATTCTGAGGAGGGTGAGTGCTGGCTATGTGTTGAAGACGGACGGACGTAAGATCAAACATCTCCTTTTTATGGACGATTTGAAGTTGTTTGCGAAGAATGAGGCGGAGATCGATTCTTTGGTGAAGACCGTCAGGATTTTTTCAGCAATGACATCGGGATGCAGTTTGGTCTGGAGACGTCTGCTTCAATGGCCATGAAGAGTGGAAAGAGGATACATTCTGATGGCATCGCTCTGCCAGATGGTGCAGAGATGAGGGCTTTGGGTGAGGAGGATAGTTATCGGTATTTTGGTGTACTATAGTTGGACCACGTCCTTCACGAGGAATCAAAGGTAAGGCTGAGGGCAGAATACATCAGGCGGGTGAAGAAATGTTTGAAGTCCAAACTGAACGGGGGAAACATGATCAAGGCATTAACACATGGGCCGTGTCTTTGATGAAGTACAGTGGAGGTATTATTGAGTGGACTAAAGATCTAGATGTCACTGACATAAGTACAAGAATAATAATAATAATAATTAAAACTTATATAGCGCCTTACATTAAGAAAAATCACAAAGCGCTGAACATTAAATATCAAATACATAGAAAACTATTAAAAAATTGTCGTTTAAGAGACAGTAAAATCTATCAGCAGAAAAAGATTACAAACAAAAATAGTGAAAAATGTAACTACAAACAATACCCAAAATAGCACCAAAAGATGAGAATCAAAAAATCACATCACGATATACAAAAAAACGTAAAACACGGATGATGAAACTTAACCAGTAAACTGGTAAAAAATAAATAAAAAATAAAAAAAACAGACAAGCAAAGACAACGAAACAACAGACAGACAGACAGACAGACAGACAGACGGCAAAGGAGACAGACAGTCCCCAACAGCCAAACCGACAAACAACCCACTCGACCAACAAACAAACAACCCCAACAAACAAACACCAGTAAGCATAAAAAACATTATATTACAAAATTACTAAAATCTCTGTGAAATAAGACGTGCATTTGACTATTTAAACATCGGTTACAAACAAATCGGTTTTAAAGCTTTCTTAAAACAATTAAGGGAATTAATGGATCGAATGTTAGAAGGTAGATAGTTCCAAACATTCACCGACGATTCAGCGAACGATCTGTCGCCATAGAAGATCGTTCTGCTTGGATTGGGATGACAGAGGAGGTGTTGAGACGAGGACCGTAGTGCGCGACTTGGTTTGTGCTCAGTAACGAGTTCAGTGATGTATGTCGGTGGGATAGTGTTCAACGCCTTGAACGTCAAAAGAGCGGTTTTGTAATGAATGCGTTGCCGAACTGGTAGCCAGTGCAACTCACGGAGAACGGGCTGGATGTGATCACGTTTCTTACATCGGGTCACCAATCGGGCTGCAGAGTTTTGTAGTCGCTGTAACTTGTTGATCTCAGTGTCCAGAAGTCCATAAAGAAGGCTGTTGCAATAGTCCAGACGGGAGGACACAAATGCATTGACTAATCGCTCTGCCGACTTACGATCAAGGTATCGATTCAACGTAGACTGCCAAAGATGCAGAGCGAACAACACTCTTCACATGATCCTTCATGTAAAGATTGTGGTCGAAGGCTACTCCAAGATTCTTGGTGGCACCAACAGTTTCAATATCAAAATCACCAATCGTCAGATCAGGGAATACTGGGCTCTTTATAAACTTGGAGCTCATATGAACAACCTCTGTCTTGGAGTCATTCAAAATCAAGTTATTGGCAGCTATCCAGGCCTTGATATCTCGCAGACAGGTCTCCAGTCTTGATGTTGCTTCCGAGCGTTCATGGCGTTTTAGTGTAACGTAAAGTTGAGTGTCGTCAGCATATGTCATGTAGTTGATGCCATGGGCGCTAATAATGTCACCGAGGGGAGTAGTATACATTGTAAAGATGAGTGGGCCCAGCACAGATCCCTGTGGCACTTCGTGTGGAAGAAAGTCTTTATCTGACAGCACTTTCCCGATTTGTATGGCCTGCGTGCGTCCCTGAAGATAAGATCGAAACCAATCCAGAGCGGTTCTAACGATGCCATACCGATCACGAAAGCGATTGATGAGGACTTCATGGTTTAGGGTGTCAAACGCTGCGGAGAAATCCAATAGGATAAGGAGCGCCTCTTGATGTTGTTTTACAGCTCACAACAGGTCGTTTTGAACTCGGAGGAGGGCAGTCTCTGCACTGTGGAATTCTCGGTTGGCGGATTGCATTGGCGAGTGTAGATTATGCTCATCGAGGTAATCAGTCAGTTGTGCTACGAAGACTCGCTCAATTGTCTTGAAAAGAAACTTCAAGTTGGAGATCGGTCTGTAATTCTTAAGTTCGTTCCGATCCAAACTGGACTTCTTGAGCAAAGGGACGACCTGAGCAACTTTCAGAGAAGCGGGCATGCAACCACGCGTCCATGATGTGTTGCTGATGTTGGTAAAAGGTGACAATAAGGAGTCCAAACATCGCTTGAGAAAATCCGTTGGAATTGGGTCCAGGGAGCACGTTTTGGTCGCAGATTTCATGAGTCTCTTGACGTCGTCGCTTGATATTGGATTGAATGAAGCAAATATGCTGCTACAGTGGTGCTGCTGATCAAGCGAAAGATCAGCTAAGTCGGATTGTTGATGGAAACGATCAGGTTGGTCATTTTCTGATTGAAAAAAACTTGCAAAACCATTTGCGAGAGTTTGAACATTGTCATTGTCAGGCAGAAAAGGAGCAGATATATGCTTACTCATCCACTCAACCAATCGGAACAACTGCTTATCATCACAGTGTGCAATTTGATCTCGACAATACTCACACTTTACATTGTCAAGCATTCGACGATAGTTCTTGCAGTGCTCGACATACAACTGCCTGTTAATCTCCAAGCTAGATTTAAGCCACTTCCGCTCGAGGCGACGTTTTTTCTGTTTGGCTTTACGCAAGTCACTGGAGAACCATGGGGCGTGTGGCCGGAGAACAACCAAACGTTCTTTTTCGGGTGCATGATCATCTATCAGAGTAGACAGAACCGATTCGTACTGTTGAACCAACTCTGAGGGATCGTCGTTGCCGTCCACATTTACAGCTGGCAAAGATGAGTCTTTGATGTCTCTCTTGACAGTAACTTTCGGAGGTTGAGGGCGGGATACTTTGACGTTACACTTAACAGCACTATGATCAGATGGTAACCCAGTGAGAATTGCCAAGTCGGAGATAATTTCTCCTGATCTGCGCGTGATCATCAGGTCAAGGGTGTGTCCACATCGATTAGTTGCTTTCTGGACATGCTGCTGTAGTCCAGATGAATCCAACAGATCCATAACGGCAGCAGCTTCACGGTTACTTGGTACGTCCACGTGAAAGTTAAAATCACTTGTCATCACTACGTGACCCTGGTAAATGGTTACTGTCTCCAAGAGCGTTTTGAACTCCTCAAAAAACAACTTCGTTGTCAATTTGTTCTTTCTCGATGGCGGAGGGCGATACATGGTGAACAATCTCAGCGAAGATGGTCGATAAGATATGGTTGAGTCCATGTATTCAAATGAACGAAAATTGTGGGTATCGTTCAGTTTGACTTCCAGGCCGTGGCGAACAAGAAGGCAGACACCACCTCCTCTCTGTTTTACCCGTGGGGCGGGTGGATCTTAAAATGTGGGAGGGTAGTCTTCAAATCCGCCAGTGGGTGGTCATCACGCTCGTCCCCACTCAACCAAAATTCTGTGATTGCTAGAATGTCTAGTTTCTGTTCAATAATCATATCACTTATCGATGACGTTTTTCGTTTGATGGAATCAGCATTCCAGGTCGCCAGACACGTTCTTGGTAGTTTGTTACAACCAGCTGATATCCCATGAGAACTAACTGGATGTATTATAAGGTTTTTAGAGCTGGACAAAGGCCCGATCAGTGATGTGTGTCTTAATATGGAGTTTCTTACGCATCCAACCACCACGAAACCATCTCTTTGTGCTTTTAGCAATGTTAAGCTTCTGAGTGTTTTCCATATGTGTTGGGCTACTGGTTTACCCACGAACGAGTTTGTCACACATTGGCGAATACTCATTGACATCCTTTGAATAATACAGGCGGCTATTCATCATGTAGTGTAATGATAGTGTAACGTACCTCGATGCACACGATATAAAATGGTGGACTGTTCAAAATACACAGCCCGATAAGAAAACTCCTTTGAAGCAGTCTGTGGTGGCGACAATTAATAATCACCATGCATGGCATGCAACATCCGCGGGCAAATGTCTGAGGTAAGAGAGCGGAAGGGGGTTACTGAGCGTGGCAGACAGCGTCAACATCGAGCGAAGGTGCCTGCAACTTTAAATAGCGCCTTCAAGTGTTATTGCCTTTATGCGTACAATCATTCTAATCATTTTGAGAAGTATAATCTTTAGCTGTGATTGTGACCCAATATTGCCTTAATTTTCCTATTTCCGTGCGTCCATTTATGAACGTGAGTACATACAATGATTAATGATATATCCTCATTCACAATATATAATGCTCTATTCCCATTTGTGTAAAATTACTGAGATATTAGCCTTGAAGTTTATGGTCTATTTTAGCGAAATATTGTTTCCCGATTACATGTGGTCTCTGTGTATACACTTCACACGTCTACGGTCTCATTGCAATGGGTACGATTTAGTAAACTCATACATTGCATTTATTTCTCTTATTATAACAGAACCACACGTTTTCCTGGGTCACACACATGTATCAAATCCTCCAGTCCTAACTCCAAATCTGCCCAAATAATTGCCTTCTGATTGACATTGTAATTGCTGTGTTCCTGAATATAAATCACCTGAATAAACAATCAAGTATCAGTTTAATCGCTGCCATTGTTCCCATGTGCTACCCTCATTTGAACTAGTCCCTAAATTAACCAGTGAACCCGTCAATTCTCTACAACTGGGTTCTGTGTAAGAAGTATAGTGTCCAGGTGGTACGACCATGTTCCAGAGAAAGTTGTAGAGACCGACCAGCTCAAGATCCTCTGGGACTTCAACATTCAGACTGATCATGTTATAGAACATTGACGTCCGGATGTTGTAGTCTTAGATAAAACGAAGATGTGTCATATCATCGACATAGCTGTGCCGGGTGAGATAAGGGTTGCTTCTAAGGAGATGGAAACAATCCAGAAGTATCAGGACTTTGCCAGGGAACTTCTTCCGATTTGGCAGGTGAAAGTAAAAGTAGTCCCTGTGGTGGTTGGAGCACTTGGCACCATTCCGAAAGCACTGGAAAAGCATGTAGATCAAGTAGGCACGACTGTGAGGGTAGATTTGCTGCAGAAGGCGGCACTTTTGGGAACAGCAATGATCCTGCGAAAGACCCTCGAGATCTAAGGCTACAGGACGTAGCCCAACTCTAAGAGTTACAGGCACAGAGGAAAATTAGATATTTCTTTTGCATGCTGTGATATCGTGAAATAATAATAACAATAATAACAATAACAACAACAAGTACAACAACAACAACAACAACATTAACAACAACAGCAGCAGCAGCAACAGCAACAACAACAACAACTAGAAATTGAGAGTTTGTGGACAAACTCACGGTGTTCGGCTTGAACGAAATAAAGTGATTGCGTGCCTTGGTATTTGGTGAAAAAATCATTATTTATTTATTCTGATCGCCAAACGTGGTTCCGCGGTAGTAGGGTACTCTATCCTGACCTGTGAAAAAACATGGTCTAGGATACTTGATGAAGCTTGCCTCGAATTTGCACATTATTATAGCAACGCACTGTGCGTGCTATAGAAACATTGGTTTAGAAAAAAAAATTATAATAATAATAATTGGCGGCCGCCACATAATTATCTAGCGGCCTCCACTTAAATATCTGGCGGCTGCCACTTATTATCTGGCGGCCACCACATAATTATCTGGTGGCCGCCACATACTAGACCGATTGCGCGACCAACGTTTACATGTAATCACGTGACCGGTAGTGGGTACTACGTCATCTCAGCTGATGGCAAACTGTGTGCAAATACGCACGATTTGTTTTATATAAATAATAACACAGTTACTAAGCCCTTTTATTTTATGTTTTACATTTGATTTTAATCACATTCATTAACTACCACACACCAGTATTCCAGTATTTTGAGTTATGCACTACCGGCGTCGGACGACGATGTAGCAACCCGCCTGCTATTTTGTTTGTAATGTAAATCACTATAGAAAGTTAAGAACCTTGGAAAAGTGAGCATTTAAAACTAGCCTTGCAGAATTCAAATAGACAAAGGAATCACACAGTTACGGAAAGTCGTTTCTTTGGATGATTTCAGCTTCAAAATAATTGTGAAATTCTTGTGTTAAAAGTGTGATTGGTCGTCTGGCTCAAACATTCCGTCGTGCAACTAGTACTATCATATCGTGAACATAACGTTCCTTGAAAAATGTCCATAACTTATTGGAACTGTCGAAGGTCTCTAATACAAACTCTGAAATAATGTTCACATTTTTCGAGAAAGAAAAGCCGCGATTGAATAAACGAATGCAACAATCCTCAAGAACCGCACTTTCCTAAGTTCATGTTTAATACCCACCCAATCACGCAATCGGTCACGCAATCGGTCACGCAATTGGTCACGCAATCGGTCACGCAATCGGTCTTTTGTCTGTATAACAGGATCTTTATTGTACATGTACTCATTTTGAGTGCGTGTATAGTTTTTATTGATGGCTTCTGTCAGCAGACTATTATGTGGCGGCCGCCACATAGTTAAGTGGCGGCCGCCAGATAAATGTTACATACAAAATATTCACGTGGTCGTGAAAAATATTGTTCACCTCTTTTCCCTGGCTTCCGTAGCAACGATTGCGGCATGAAATTGGAACTTATTGCCCCCCAAGCTTATGTGGAGGTAATCGCTTTACTGGTGCACCCCACTAAATCAGGAGAAAACAGTCCGTCGGGCCCATTTGTATGCCCTTAAAATATTCCATACTGGAAAGATTTGAGGGCCAATTAAAAGGGGTACATAGTAAAAACTTTGCACAATTGTGACATTGGGGCTGTTGGCTTCTAACTTGAGGTATTTTGGATGACCTGGGCCCTGAAAAAATGGTCCTATTTGCTCATAGGTGTAGGACCATTTTTCAAGATCGACGCTCGGACGTTTTGAAATTTACACAAGTGTATAGGGATGTTTTTACTTGGACGGAGAATAACTCGACGGGCCTTGGGACTACCCACGTCAAATTGACCAAAGGGTGGAGGTTAAGGACTCATTGAATACTTTTCGTTTTATTTGAAAACGCTGTGAGACTTCTTAGTATTTTTAAAGTGATTTTGAATATTGAGCATTTTGCATTGTGTGCAATTGGAGTTTATTTATTGGGGTGCACCCTTATATACGATCAACCTTCTTCTCATCGGCAGAGAAAACAAAGTTAGCTAGGTGAGCTGCTATGGGGCTTCTTTTCAAACGTCTTAGTTCCATACAATCCTGAATCAAAATCGATGTGTAACGGGCACGAATGCGGCTAGCGCACTCTATGCCGGTACATAATAAATTTACAAGTTTACGCTGTTTTTGCTTGTAAATGTATAACGTTTTATTTCTTATCCCGACTACCATGAAGGGAGGACGATTAAACGCTGACAATAAACTATAACTGAGATAAAATGAGTATATTCTCAGTGCAAAAATGAAATATAATTAAAAATAAAATCTGCCGGTTCTCGACAATAAAAAAGAGAAATACACTTAATACAATGAAAAATGCAATGAAAATATTGGAATGGCAAAGTGAAAGAATAAATAAATAAATGAATGGCCTATCTGTGGTGGCTGGACGAAATGAAGAAATGAAGACTTGTAGAATATTCTCTGTCGAGAAGTTGAAGAAGCGAGAAGTTGAAGAAACAATAATTGGAAGATTTCGAAGGTGATGGGGGAACTTGAAGCGATGCAAAAACAGCTCCTTGTCCTTGATCAGGGGACAGGATACTGTTTTTGTTACAAAATATGAAGATGATGAATATTGAGGGAATCACGCTGTCCTGCTGGCTCTTTTACTTGTTACTCCGCCTAGAGCAGGACAGGGAAGAACATATAAACAATGGTGTTTCTTGAGCTGGGCTGGCGCAATCCAATATATACAGATATCCGACAGAGGCAAAGTGTACACACTGAAGAAACTTGGAGGGTTAATTCTCACAACTTTCCTCTGTCGGAGTCCAGTGGCCAAGTGTTAATATTAATACAATGCCATTCAGAATTTGAAAGTAACTAAAATTAAATACTTATAAAACAAAGGCTAAAAATGATAATCCTTTAAAATGAAAGGAAGTAATAAATCACTAATCCTGAAGGTTAATCCCTGTGAGAAACTGTGTGGGAAGTTGCACTGCACTGGTCAGCACATTCTCCCACACAAACTGTTTATCACACCTTGGACCAGACCAGTGCCCAAGGCTAAGGAACATTAGATGCGATTACATAAGTGCAATTATAAGAAGCAGGACATTTCATGGAACAATGACTCATCATTACCATGAAATAAGGATGTTGAATAAACCATGAATAAACTAAGAAAACCATAAACATTGCTTCCACTAAAAGTAATAACTTATATACAAAATGAATTTTGTAGACTTAAAAGTAATATCAAGAGTAAATGCAAAAGATAAAAAACAAGAAAGTAAAATCAAAGAAACATAAAATCATAGAGCAAAACTATGATCAAAATAATCACTGACTTAATTTAAGTCATAGTAAATGAAAATGAGGATATATGCTAAACACTATTAAATCAATGAAAGTTACTATACAAAAGCTATTCCTTGTTCATGTTAGATCCATAAAGGAATCAAAAAGTATTATTAGAAACAAAGTTGTTTCTAATAACTAGAAAGGTTGAAACAAATCAATCAATCAACAAGACTTCTAAGAAGTTTAGGCTCTTAGGTGGAATCAAGGACGTTATTCATCAAGAATGCCAAAATGTAACCTTCAGTTGTCAAGACTCTAGACTAAAGTTACATATTAAATTATCAGTGTGTGATTACACCATAATATACAGAGTAAAATATCAATTCAAAAAGCAATTTTAAAACAATGGAATAGAAATATGTATCTATCCTCAAAATACAATATTGATGTAGATATTCAATCCACTCAAATAAATCAAATTCAAAGCAAAATAGTATTGATACAAAATGTAACTCACATTTTGTAATCAATCAAAAGTTAAAAGAGAATGTATAACAACAAGTCAACAATTATCAAAGCAAAATCAGAGCAAATTAAAAAGGAACTTTGTTCTAGAACCTCCATATAAAACTTAAAACAATATCCTCACACAATAGAAATAAGCAGTGACTGTTCAAATTAAATGTAAAGTGACCATCAATCTTAGCTCAGAAACTTAAAAGAATAACTCTTAAGCCTAGGGATAAAACAAGTAAGATAAAAGTAAAATCAAACTCACCTAGAGCAGGACAGGGAAGAACATATAAACAATGGTGTTTCTTGAGCTGGGCTGGCGCAATCCAATATATACAGATATCCGACAGAGGCAAAGTGTACACACTGAAGAAACTTGGAGGGTTAATTCTCACAACTTTCCTCTGTCGGAGTCCAGTGGCCAAGTGTCCAAACTCTTTCTTGGTAATGGTCACTGACCTCTGGACAACCCTTCCTCAATGCGCCGTGATTGGTTGCAAAGCCTGCTACCAATCACCCACTCATCACACACCAGTCAACCACCCACTCCTAGACTCGCCCTAGTCCGAGCGGGACATAGGTAAACTAGGAGTTACAAAAAAATGGGGGGCCTGCAATTTCATCCCATTACAGATGCGATCCCTTAAAAACACGCAACATTGGCATGACGTCTCACACTATGGGACAAACTTTCCGTAGGGGAGCGAAATAAGTGTGCGAGTCTTTGCCGATGTGACTCGAGTCGAGTCCGAGTCACGGAAATTGCGACTCGAGACGACTCGAGTCCGAGTCCTGGACTCGAGGCCTTCAACTCTGGCTGATAAATGCTACCCTTTGTATTGCCAAACGTGTATCCTTGAATGTATTTCCGTGTATAATTACCTAAATATAAAACTAGTTTGAGTGATGGCCATATCTTTTGATTCAAGCCGGACCATCGTAATCTACCGGAAACAAGCTGTCGATTCTAAATACAAAAACAACTATGTTTGGCTGTTCATGACATTGATTTAAAGGAACAAGTTATTTTTCTATTAAAACTAGTTATGTTATACGTTGCTATGCATAGGCTTATAGTTTTTTTTATAATGTCAAAATGGTATTGGTCGACCTACTACTATTTTCCTTTAACCATTTTTTATTTTGTTTATTTATTTTTATTTATTTTGCAGTACAATCCAGTTCTTTTAACTATTTGACATTTTGGGCTTTATAGGACGTAGAGTGGGCCTATAATGTACTATGGTATCATCTTCTAGCAGATAGCCCTTTACCATTTGACCTTTTACAATTTTTGTACACTTCCATTGACCTTTTCCAAGATGGCCTGTGTAAGCTATTTATTTGGACCAAACTATAAATCTTTTTGACAGTACTGCTAACTTTATACAATAAACTCGTTGGACGAATGCCACAAAGAGAATAGGGCGGGGAGGGGTGGTGGCAATTACAAACATGCACTAACAACCAATTTCAGTTTGTTCTCTGCATCAAGTTTCTTCAGTGTTTTAAACTCCTGAAGAAAATTGTGGACGTTGGTTGTCTTGTAGTCGTATTTAACGTCTTCGAAATAGTGATGTTTCAGGGGTTTTCCATCGGGATTCTTGTGGAAGGGGTAAAATCCGAACAGAGTGAGGTTGTCACAGAATGTCCGAGCCACGACGAACAGGTCAAATCCCAGCGTACCAACACGTCCAATTTTCCAATCGCTGCAGTTTGGGAAAGAAAATGAGAAGAAAGTTAACGAAAAGAGTGGACAAGAAAAAGGAATAAGTAGGTTTGTGATTTTGAGTAGACGACCAGACCCTTTGTTGTTTATATGTGGCTGCCGTTGCTTTGACGACTATAACACAGGCTATTTAAATAATGTTTACATGACTACCAATGTGATCTCTACTTACAACTGCTAACTTGCTAGATCAGAGCTGTCCGGTATGCAACCAGGGCTTGTCTGAAATCTGTCAAAATTGTATTGATCATGTTCTGCCTTTTAACCATCTTGAACAAGATGATTTTCATCTTGCGTTATTTGAGTTTCAAACTAAAACTAGACTAAATAATGATCGGCTCAAGAATTTGAAATTCAATCCGTTTATTTTCAATGACAGTTTTGCCGGTAACTTGAACTAGATCCAGACAGAAATTATTTCTCCAATAGGTACGATGCAGTTTCGGACTACTTGTTATCCGATCAGTTTGTCACAAAATATGTTAATAAGGCACCTTATCAAAACTATTCCGGTGTCGCGGTCTCAGGTTTCCGGCGTGCTCATTTTTCCGGATGACGTAGCCGGGCATTTCAGCACGTGGGCATCATGGTCTCAGTATTCCGGCGTGCTTGGATTTCCGGGTGACAACATGGCACTAATCGTACGATTAGTCTCCGCACAACCACATTCTCTTAGCCCGTATTTGTACGTGTCCATGGGTGCAAGTTTACCCAGGTTACACTTCTTCGCAGTCAGTCCTTTCTTAAACTTTGTGTGCAAAATGTGAAAACAAAACTTATTCCTCGTATTAAAAACGAACCCCCTTTTCTGGTTGTATCAGGTGTATCATATCAAGACAGTATTTTTTTCATGTGATAAAAAAATAAAACGCTCAATGTCCAACCCGACGTGACTCATTGTTGATTGTTGGTTTTTTTCTTCATAATAGTAATATTGACACATTTTTTCGTGGCAGATTTCATACATAAAATGTAAAGTGCCCATTACAACACATTGAGTAATACTTAAAATATCAGATGTTGCAGTACACTTGAAAATACACAGTACAAATAAACAGAAGCCATTGTATCAAATTGAAAATCACAAGTTTTATTTCATACCAAGTACATATCTGCATAAAAAAATAAAAACAAAAAATCTACAAAAATAAAATCAAAATAAATAAAAATATAATAAAGACATGAAATAAAATAAAACAATAAAAATCAAATAAAAATATAATAAAACAAAATGAAATAAAATAAAACAATAAAGCTTTATTTTAGAAGCAATATAAAAAATCCCAGCAACAGAATGCACTGGCTCTATAAGGCAAAGATTATAAAATTCCTAATCTTTTCAGAATTCGATTTCACAAAGTGGGGGGGGGGGGGGGTATACAAGGAGGGGAGAGGATTAATTTGAGGTTAGAGTCTTGTAACGTAAAAAAAATAACAAACCAAAAATATTCCGTTTGAGTTTAAAGGGCCAATGAACAAGGATTTTTTATTACTTGAAACAACTCTACATTCATTCTGATAAAATAATATCACATTTTGATTGCCAAATTTGGGGCATTTTTACACTTTTTTTCTAGATTTTGTGTTGTGATGTCATCGAAGGCAAAGTTGCAACATCATGGTTGGTTTGTGCACACAAAATTGCAGATTTTTGTTGTTTTGCAAATGGCAACTCCACTAATATTTGGTCTTATTGCTGAGTGTTTAAACTTGCCAGTACATGTACATATTTTGGGGTGACCGCTGTTTTCTTTTGCAAAATTTGGGATTTGGATTTGCACATTTTGAATGCTACTGTGAGACTTCGTTCATATTATGAGTCACACAATAGAGCCCTCAGGTAATCAGTTTGAGACATGTCATTTTTGAAAATTCAATTAGTACATTAACCCTTAATTTCAGTACAAAAAAGTATTTTTAATTTTCCTTAAACTGTCCTTAAGCATGGGCATTTGATAAAAATTGCTCTTCGTAGCCCTTTAACAATGTTGGTTTCGACCGAAATTGAAGTTCAAATGGGGGCACACCCATGTGTAAGATTTATTTAATACTTCATGACCTTTCATATTGTGTAAAGATCATGTATGTATATGACTTTTTTAATATAAAACTTCAATTTAATGTAATGAATGACGTCATCATTGACGTCATTATTCAAAAAGAATTTCTTTGTCATGTACACACTATGGTCCAGGTATATAGTACGTTTCAAGTCCCTACAAGGTTAAACTTTTGATAGCAAATAAATTAAGTTTTTATTTTGACTTGTGTACCAAATTCGTTGTGACGTAGCTCTAAAGTCACATATTACATTTCTGGAATGCTCGTGTGCGCAAAAGAAAATATAATTCATTGAAGGTTTGTTCATATTTTCACTCACTTAGGCTCTAGAGCCCCAAATAACATCATTTGTTACTTTAACTTCCTGTTCCGACCGGAGGTAAAGGTCAAATGAGGTCAGGGTGTGCATACAATTTGTCCAACATTACAAGACCTTTCATATGCACCAAAGATTGTGAATGTAGCAGTTGCCGTTCTTGAGATATGAATTTTTTGAATTACTTAAATTTTGGACAGTGTTGCATTTATGCCACTATGTCCTCCCGTCACTGAAGAATGGTAGTGCTTCATCAGATCTAAGGCTTCATCCTCTTGCATGACAACCTTCTTCTTGATATCTGGCTTGTTTCCTGTGTAGTACAACTCATTTCCTAAGGAAAAGAACAGATAGTTTCTAATCATCTTGGGCCCTTATAAAATTTCTTATGAGTAATCTTTAAAAACAAGCCTGAAATCCGTGAAAATATTGATGTATTAAATATAACACAAGAAAGAATTGAAAAAAATTCAAACCAATGGCCTCTAAAATAAAAAAAAATAAAAAAACAAAACAAACAACTCTTTATTGCAATAATCGTAGCCTTTGACAGTCACTGAGAGAGCATGAACATAAGGTTAAAAATTTAGATTTTAATTCTTAAGTAATATTATCAAGTATCACAAATAAAAAGTATTATTAAAATAATATAAATAAGTATGAAATTGGACATATGACGATTTTAGGCTATAGTATATCCAGCAGTTTGGGTGGTACAACGTCTTTCAAATATGACACATCCAGCTTGGGGGGGGGGGGGGGGCCGGGGGAACATGCCCCTGACAGATCCCCCCATCCCATCACTAAAAAGCATTGCAACCCCCCCCCCCCCCCGGGAAAAAATCCTGGCTAATGCCACTACGTACATGCGTAGTACTCCTAGAACTACGAGGTTCGTTCCGCTATGAGACGATAGCGGAATGAACCTCATAGTTCTAGGGGTCGTGCGTAGTACCACTAACTAGCAGGAGTAGCCTACCAGCATGACCAGGCAGTAAGAGTACATCACACAGTTCTACCACTCTCGCATGCTTTTTCTATGTATGGAAAAAGGAACATTTCTAACGTTCTACCATTCCTCAATGCTTAAATAGACACATATAGACGACTATTCTATTGCATTAAAAGCCAAGTCTAACTGTACTAAAAATAGGACCACTTGTGCAGCAGTGCAGTGGATGGGAACTTGTCACACTCAATACAGCTAGCTAGTATAATAATATTATACTACTACTACTACTAGTACTATTACTAAGTACTTTGTCAGTGTGGTCATGAAACATGCGTACTTACTGGCCTCATCATATAAATAATTTTTGGCTTGGTAACGAACCAACCTCTTCTGTCCATCCGTCGACCCGTCTGAATACAGACCGCAGTCTAAGTAGCGGATAATTTTGGCATTCTTCACACGAAATTCGTTAAAACGATCCGCACGTCCTTTGATCGAGGAGGCCGCCATGACAGCTTCAGCGTGATCCTTCACCACCTGATCCGATCCCATGCATGCGATCCTGACACATACGACTCAGCACGGCACTGAAACGGACGACTTTTTTCTGCTGTGCGCAGACATGGCATGACGTCATTGTACCATATTTGGTCATTCGGAAAACTGAGCACGCCGGAAACCCAAGACTGCCCCACCGGCGTGCTCAGTTTTCCGAATGACCAAATATGGTGCAATGACGTCATGCCATGTCTGCGCACAGCAGAAAAAAGTCGTCCGTTTCAGTGCCGTGCTGAGTCGTATGTGTCAGGATCGCATGCATGGGATCGGATCAGGTGGTGAAGGATCACGCTGAAGCTGTCATGGCGGCCTCCTCGATCAAAGGACGTGCGGATCGTTTTAACGAATTTCGTGTGAAGAATGCCAAAATTATCCGCTACTTAGACTGCGGTCTGTATTCAGACGGGTCGACGGATGGACAGAAGAGGTTGGTTCGTTACCAAGCCAAAAATTATTTATATGATGAGGCCAGTAAGTACGCATGTTTCATGACCACACTGACAAAGTACTTAGTAATAGTACTAGTAGTAGTAGTAGTATAATATTATTATACTAGCTAGCTGTATTGAGTGTGACAAGTTCCCATCCACTGCACTGCTGCACAAGTGGTCCTATTTTTAGTACAGTTAGACTTGGCTTTTAATGCAATAGAATAGTCGTCTATATGTGTCTATTAAAGCATTGAGGAATGGTAGAACGTTAGAAATGTTCCTTTTTCCATACATAGAAAAAGCATGCGAGAGTGGTAGAACTGTGTGATGTACTCTTACTGCCTGGTCATGCTGGTAGGCTACTCCTGCTAGTTAGTGGTACTACGCACGACCCCTAGAACTATGAGGTTCATTCCGCTATCGTCTCATAGCGGAACGAACCTCGTAGTTCTAGGAGTACTACGCATGTACGTAGTGGCATTAGCCAGGATTTTTTCCCGGGGGGGGGGGTGGTTGCAATGCTTTTTAGTGATGGGATGGGGGGATCTGTCAGGGGCATGTTCCCCCAGCTCCCCCCCCCCCCCAAGCTGGATGTGTCATATTTGAAAGACGTTATACCACCCAAACTGCTGGATATACTATAGCCTAAAATCGTCATATGTCCAATTTCATACTTATTTATATTATTTTAATAATACTTTTTATTTGTGATACTTGATAATATTACTTAAGAATTAAAATCTAAATTTTTAACCTTATGTTCATGCTCTCTCAGTGACTGTCAAAGGCTACGATTATTGCAATAAAGAGTTGTTTGTTTTGTTTTTTTATTTTTTTTATTTTAGAGGCCATTGGTTTGAATTTTTTTCAATTCTTTCTTGTGTTATATTTAATACATCAATATTTTCACGGATTTCAGGCTTGTTTTTAAAGATTACTCATAAGAAATTTTATAAGGGCCCAAGATGATTAGAAACTATCTGTTCTTTTCCTTAGGAAATGAGTTGTACTACACAGGAAACAAGCCAGATATCAAGAAGAAGGTTGTCATGCAAGAGGATGAAGCCTTAGATCTGATGAAGCACTACCATTCTTCAGTGACGGGAGGACATAGTGGCATAAATGCAACACTGTCCAAAATTTAAGTAATTCAAAAAATTCATATCTCAAGAACGGCAACTGCTACATTCACAATCTTTGGTGCATATGAAAGGTCTTGTAATGTTGGACAAATTGTATGCACACCCTGACCTCATTTGACCTTTACCTCCGGTCGGAACAGGAAGTTAAAGTAACAAATGATGTTATTTGGGGCTCTAGAGCCTACGTGAGTGAAAATATGAACAAACCTTCAATGAATTATATTTTCTTTTGCGCACACGAGCATTCCAGAAATGTAATATGTGACTTTAGAGCTACGTCACAACGAATTTGGTACACAAGTCGAAATAAAAACTTAATTTATTTGCTATCAAAAGTTTAACCTTGTAGGGACTTGAAACTTACTATATACCTGGACCATAGTGTGTACATGACAAAGAAATTCTTTTTGAATAATGACGTCAATGATGACGTCATTCATTACATTAAATTGAAGTTTTATATTAAAAAAGTCATATACATACATGATCTTTACAAAATATGAAAGGTCATGAAGTATTAAATAAATCTTACACATGGGTGTGCCCCCATTTGAACTTCAATTTCGGTCGAAACCAACATTGTTAAAGGGCCTATGAAGAGCAATTTTTATCAAATGCCCATGCTTAAGGACAGTTTAAGGAAAATTAAAAATACTTTTTTGTACTGAAATTAAGGGTTAATGTACTAATTGAATTTTCAAAAATGACATGTCTCAAACTGATTACCTGAGGGCTCTATTGTGTGACTCATAATATGAACGAAGTCTCACAGTAGCATTCAAAATGTGCAAATCCAAATCCCAAATTTTGCAAAAGAAAACAGCGGTCACCCCAAAATATGTACATGTACTGGCAAGTTTAAACACTCAGCAATAAGACCAAATATTAGTGGAGTTGCCATTTGCAAAACAACAAAAATCTGCAATTTTGTGTGCACAAACCAACCATGATGTTGCAACTTTGCCTTCGATGACATCACAACACAAAATCTAGAAAAAAAGTGTAAAAATGCCCCAAATTTGGCAATCAAAATGTGATATTATTTTATCAGAATGAATGTAGAGTTGTTTCAAGTAATAAAAAATCCTTGTTCATTGGCCCTTTAAACTCAAACGGAATATTTTTGGTTTGTTATTTTTTTTACGTTACAAGACTCTAACCTCAAATTAATCCTCTCCCCTCCTTGTATACCCCCCCCCCCACTTTGTGAAATCGAATTCTGAAAAGATTAGGAATTTTATAATCTTTGCCTTATAGAGCCAGTGCATTCTGTTGCTGGGATTTTTTATATTGCTTCTAAAATAAAGCTTTATTGTTTTATTTTATTTCATTTTGTTTTATTATATTTTTATTTGATTTTTATTGTTTTATTTTATTTCATGTCTTTATTATATTTTTATTTATTTTGATTTTATTTTTGTAGATTTTTTGTTTTTATTTTTTTATGCAGATATGTACTTGGTATGAAATAAAACTTGTGATTTTCAATTTGATACAATGGCTTCTGTTTATTTGTACTGTGTATTTTCAAGTGTACTGCAACATCTGATATTTTAAGTATTACTCAATGTGTTGTAATGGGCACTTTACATTTTATGTATGAAATCTGCCACGAAAAAATGTGTCAATATTACTATTATGAAGAAAAAAACCAACAATCAACAATGAGTCACGTCGGGTCGGACATTGAGCGTTTTATTTTTTTATCACATGAAAAAAATACTGTCTTGATATGATACACCTGATACAACCAGAAAAGGGGGTTCGTTTTTAATACGAGGAATAAGTTTTGTTTTCACATTTTGCACACAAAGTTTAAGAAAGGACTGACTGCGAAGAAGTGTAACCTGGGTAAACTTGCACCCATGGACACGTACAAATACGGGCTAAGAGAATGTGGTTGTGCGGAGACTAATCGTACGATTAGTGCCATGTTGTCACCCGGAAATCCAAGCACGCCGGAATACTGAGACCATGATGCCCACGTGCTGAAATGCCCGGCTACGTCATCCGGAAAAATGAGCCCGCCGGAAACCTGAGACCGCGACACCGGAAACCCAAGACTGCCACACCGGGATGGTGTCCGGGTGAGAAGTTTGCTGTATGTTTACACTATGGCTAATAAACCACAAGCACCTAGATCGTTATCTACTGGAAGCCCGGCGGGCGGTCCCTTTGCCAGGCAAGGTCAACATTTGTTGTGGTTTCCCACTGAACACAGTTACATGTAAGTGAAAGCCAGTTTGATCTGTGTACACCTCTACCTATCCTTTTAAAGTCAAATGTTTAATGCTTTATTGGTATTCACAGACGTTATTTGAGTCATTGTTTTATACCATGCATGTAAAATAGTTCAGCATTGAAAGAGAAATTAAAGAAAAGAGTATGTATTTTTTCATTATTATGCAGTGAATCCTGCACGCAACCGCATGGTCTATTCATAGAGCAATAGAGCAATTGCACTTACTGAGAAGTAGCACGATAAATTACTCCCCTTATAATTGTTGCACACAACAAATGTGATCTATTTTGTAAAAACGCTTCTTTGACATTTTTGTATTTATTCCATGAATGCCGGTGGGTCACAAAAAAAGTGTCCTTTCTACTCATCCGAGTTGTTTAAAGGAAAATCGGTCTGTTCAGCATGCCATTGTTTTGTCCATATTTATGAACACTGTGAAAGTCAAAATGATGTAGGTCCAATGGCTTTTGGTGAGGTAAGTTGTCAGCCTCAGACCTGTGATAGTTTTGTAGTACCTCATAACAAAGTGGGATCGATCATAAAGCACGATTTTTTTTTATAAGGGCGTTTTTAAAAATTAACTTTGAGTTTAAGATCTACCTCCATATACTGTTGATTGCATGCAACATTTGTTCAATTGATTCAGTTAAATTACAAACGTTTTCTCTGGATATCTAACACTTTCATACATTTCAACCAAATTATCCACAAAGCTTACCCCTTAGCCCATAACTCTGTAATTCTCATCTGCCCTTGATTAATAAGCCTACTCGTATTACCAGCTCTTCGGCAACACTTATCGATAACATCATTAATAATAGTTATGGCTTACAGGTGCAACAAGGTATTCTCTTTGATGATTCAACTGACCATTTACCAGTTTTTCAAATCACACAGTTAAATGATTCACCCTGTATTTATAGAGAAAATTCCCAGCGTTACAGGAACATTACGCAACATACTATTTCAACTTTTAAGCAAGAGTTGGCCACTTTTAATTGGAACAATGTTTATTATATAAATGATCCTGACGCTGGATTTAATGTATTTACGTCTCTTTTCTCTTACATGTACAATAAACATTTCCCGATGAAGAAAGCTCAACCCCAAAAGAAGTTGAAATCTTGGATGACAGACAGCATTCTAAAGTCTATAAAATCAAAGAACAAGTTGTATCGAAAATTCCTTAAAAGGCCTAATGCAGAAAATGAAAAAAAACTATAAAGTTTTCCGAAATAGACTTAATGCTGTGATTAAACAAGCAAAAATCAGCTTCTTCGAGGACAAGTTTTCCCAAGACAAATCCAATGTTAGAGAAACGTGGAATATTATTAACTCCATCCTGAAGCCTGCTAGTTCTGAGAAATTTCGCAACTACACTTTTAACTGCAATGGTAAGCAAACCAGTGACCAGAGTAAAAATTGCTAATTCATTTAACAAAAATATTTCACACAGATTGGTCCGACATTGGACAGCAAAATCCCCCAAGCTCATACCAGTTACTGGGACTATCTTACCAATTCCAATAGTCAGTCTTTGTATTTTAATCCCATTAGTGAGTTTGAAATTATTAGAAATGCAGAATCTTTTCAGAACAACAAGGCTCCAGGTATGGACGACTTTAACCCTAGAGTTGTCAAATCTATTATTCCTGAGATTAGCAAGCCTCTATGTCACGTGTTCAACAGCTCTTTATCTTTTGGTGTATTTCCTTGTAAAAAGTAGCTAAAGTGACGCCAATTTACAAAAGCGGTAACCATTCCGAGTTAAGCAATTACGGACCAATTTCGGTACTGTCTTGTTTATCAAAACTTCTTGAGAAAATTGTTTATGACAGAACAATAAAGTTTCTTAACAAGTTCAATGTTATATGTGACAGCCAATATGGTTTTCGAAGCAATCACTCAACATCTTCAGCACTGATTGACTTAACAAACAAAGTTATCGATGCTTTTGAGGAAAACAAATATGCCATGGGGATTTTTCTTGACCTATCCAAGGCGTTTGATACCATTAATCATAAAATTCTTTTGCAGAAGCTTGATCACTATGGGATCCGTGGCATTGCACATGATTGGTTTGAAAATTATCTTAATAATCGTTCTCAATGTGTCAAATATAATAATTGCATTTCTGATTTCAATAGAGTTACTCATGGTGTCCCCCAGGGCTCACTGCTAGGTCCTTTACTTTTTATTTTGTACATCAACGATATTTCAGCTACTTCTGACTAACTTTCATTTATTCTTTATGCAGATGATACAAACATTTTTCTTTCTGATAAGCACCTCCCTACTTTATTTCATAATGTAAATCATCATTTGGTCCATGTATGTGAATGGTTGGAAGCCAATCGACTCTCTCTGAATATTAAGAAATGTAGTTTTATGATTTTCCACAGTAAAAAAAAAGCGCTGCAATCTTTCCAATATTACTGTTCAGTTGCTAAATGAACCCATTCAACGTGTTGACAAACTAAGTTTCTTGGTGTGATACTTGACAGTAAGCTAACTTGGACCCATCAAATCGATGATATTGCGAGTAAGATCTCAAAATCCATCGGTGTTATTCATAGACTCAAATACATATTTCCAACTAGAATCCTCCGTACACTCTATTGCTCTCTTATTCTCCCCTACCTAAATTATTGTAATCTAGTTTGGGGAAACACATTTCATACACACATTAACAAACTCCTCATTCTTCAAAAAAAGGCTATTCGCTTAATTTCTAAATCTCATTTCCTTGCCCACACGGACCCTCTCTTCAAACAACTCAAATTACTCAATTTAAGAAAAATTAATGTCTATAATCAGAACATCTTTATGTACAAATGCTTCAACAAACAACTCCCCACTCACTTTCAAGCACTTTTTAAATTCAACTACAACATTCATAACTACAACACGAGAATGTCTACCAACATCCATCTTCCTAAACACAAGACTCAACTTTTTCAACATACAATTCGATATACTGGTGCAATCAACTGGAATAAACTTCCGAATGATATTAGAAATTCATCTACACTTAATGTATTTAAGGCTAAAATCAAATTGTATTTGTACAATTGTTCTTTGTAAACTACTTTCTGTGTTACCTTATAATAAGTTTACTCATGGATAGTGTATATAGTACCTCTATTTAAGTTAGTATCTATTAATTATTTTATTAAGAAAGTTTTTTTCGTAATTAGTGTTTGTTTGTCCGTAATGTTTTGTTAGCTGTCCGTCTTTCCGTCCGTTCGTCTTGTCTTGTCTCTGGCATCCCCTTCTCAAGCGGCCGCTTACTGGGACATGCCTCCATTTTCACTTTCGTTCTCAAGTAACTTCATAATCTCTTGTTCAACATTATTAACCAAGTTATTTTGTACATTTACTTGGTATCTAAATTTGCTTGTACTCATTGTAAAATGGAAATGGAAATAAATGTGATTGATTGATTAGTGTTAGAATTACAGGTGACAAAGTATCGAGCAAGTCGGCGTAATGTAATACTGATCCACAATAACAAGACAATAGGGCCTAACAGGATCAGTTTCATGTTTATTTTTAACTGCAATTTTTCATTTTTTATATTTTTCAAATTTATAGCTTAAAATTATCTTTTTAGTCCAAAAATTAATTGAAAAGCAAAAATTTATAGCCACGAATTTTCGTTTACTGTTTTCTCCCCAAAAATGTCAAAATCATGCTCCAGGCTTTACAAGTAAATCTCATTTTGCAAGGGTAACAATTTCAATATAAAATTATTACAGTAATTTGTTTGCAATTTCATGCTCATTTTCTTTCGTTTTGTTTTGGTCATACAATCACCGACAAAATTTCACTAAAAGGACGCTTCAATTGATTATCTTATTTATGTTTTCTATTTAATCACTGCAATAATTTGGGTTTGAAGAACAAGGGATGAAAAAATCTATCCCCTCCTCTTCGCCGGCCAGGTTTGAGGAACAAGGGATAGAAAAATCTATCCTTTCTTCTTCACCGGCCAGGTTTGAGGAACAAGGGATAGAAAATTCTATCCCCTCCTTAAATACTGAAATTGTTAGCACTCGATCCACAAACAGACCTGTCGCGACAACAATTTCCCCCCCGAAATTTCCCGACAATGAAGCATGCATTGTCATTAAAATGTGTGCATATTTTCTTTTCGTACATTATTATGCAATAATATTCTGGAGTAAAAAATGTGTCACATTTTGTAGCTCAGAAAAGGTATTAATTCAAAAGACTGTAAAACATATTTTTTAAAGTGCACCATTTTCTTAATTAAAATGAGACAATTTTACGTGTGCTGCAGATTTGCACAACGATGTATAATTTTCATCTCTTAATTGTGGCTCTCAAGTTTTGCCCACTCCACCAAGATTTAATATGACTGTGATTACCTTTGTTTATTGGTACAACTCCTACTAATTTTAATGGTCTTCGTAGAATATATTACAACTTTGTAGAAAGGGCAAACAATTGCCCACTATCAGAACAGAACATTACACCGTTATTTACAAATATTGCAGGTTTTAGTTCTTCTCAATAGCATTTCATTGTGGCTTTGAAGGCGTTGACTTCTGGTCGAAACGGGAAGTTTGTTATGACTATCTCATATTGAATAACAATATCTCATATTATTACATATCAAACATTTGTGAAAAGTATGAAAGTAGTCACGTGATGAAACTGGAAATTAAGGCACGAAAACTGCATTTTGTGAGTTTTTTTGGTTTTTTTTTTACAAAATATAGCTGGTAAATTATTTCAAAACCCCCGTCTTAAAAACGCAAACAGCTATATGGCAATATTTTTCACCATAGTATAATACGGTCAAACTTTGACATTTTTATTGGTTAAAGACGTTGGCTGAGGTCATCTTCTGGTCGAAACGTGATGTTGAAGTTTGTTATGAATATGTCATCAACTACATGTCAGAAAGTCACGTAATTTCTTAGGTCTTAGAATGATCGTATACACATGACGAAATTTATTTGTTTATTGAAAATACTTGGAAAGTCATTTCCTCTTCATTTGGAGTAACTCAGGCAACCCTACTTCAAGAAAGCCATATAACTGCCTTTCGGATTGTTGCAAATAGCATAACTAGACGCAGCGTAACTAGACGCAACGCAGCGTTGTGTTCACAACATGTTTTTTTGATTTGTAAATTCACAATTGTACATCGGGGTGTTGAATATTTAGTTATAAACTCAAAGGTAAAATGCTGGAATATTGTTCCCTTAATCCTCAAAGCACACATGACCGCACTTTTAAAAAGAAATAATAAAATCTCATGGTAGTGGATGACACCAAACAACCGTAGATAGAATGCGATTTGTACATGAAAAATCATACATATACTAATTGGCAATAGGTATAAACAAAATTATCATGATCTCGAAGGTATTCGTGAGTCTTCATTTTAGAGCAACTGCCAAAAGCCATGAAAATGCATTTGACTTCTATGATATGACTTCTGCCAGTTCAACATGAGCTATGTTTCCGAATCGCAACGTCGTGTTTTGTTATTTAATGTCATCATTGGCACAAATATCCCGAAAACCCTGTGTTTGTCACGTGACAAACACATAAGCTCTAGTTGTTCGTGTTTCGAGCATAACTGAGTGTTTCTCCAGGTGTGGTAATGTAAGGTAAAAGGTTAAAGGAAACATTATTGACACCAAATTCTATACCAAATCCACCAAGACCTACCCATACTTACACGTGACATTACCACACCTGGAGAAACACTCAGTTATGAAGGTCGGTAAGTCTAGATAATTGATTGGAGTATCAAACGACTCAAAAGTAAATTTGAGGGTTGGGTGTAGTTGATTCATAGTGTCGACAAGGCTCTTGAAATTGTCAAGAGCGCTGTTATAGAGGACAAGAATGTCATCTCTATAACGCCAAATTGACCGCACTTTGTTCATGTATTTATATTCTAGTTCGCTTCCATTTATAACCCATATCACTCGTGCTACACAAATGGCTCTCATTTCAAAAGAATCAAAAATCTGTCTTAATAATAATATAATAAGCACCTTGAGTACCTATAATTGTTGTTAGATACGTGCGCTATATAAAACCCCGGTACATATATTATTTTTATAATCGCCGAGTAGATCAATAGGATGCAAGCATGTAACAAAGGATTCTGGGCAACACGGTCATTTGAGAAGGCTTCTGTTTACCCACCCTTTGCTTCAAATAATTATCGTTAAACAATTTTGAAAGGCTGATGTGACCTGAAATAATGGATGAAGAATGTTACGTGGCATAAGTATCTATACAATAAACGTTTTTTTTCTCTTTTCTTCTTCTTCTTTCTCAGTTTTGTTAATGTTTTTGGCCATGCTATTCTCAACACACAATGCGAGGAGGAAGTGTGAGTGAAATTTAAATGAAAACAAAGTTTATTTATTATCCGCTTCATTATTAAGAATTGTGTATTATTTATCATTATATTTCGCTCCAAAACAAGGAACAATATGGTTATAATGTATGTAACTCCTGATTTTTGACTGTAAACGGGAAGCCGCATATTTTCTACGCTGTAGTTACTAGCAATGAATGACATGTTACTAAAGGCAAGATTTTGAGGTAAATATGAGCTTCCAGAGCATGGTGGTTTGAATACCACTACAGGATTAGACTTTGTCCAAATTACCCAAACTAGTTTGTCAACTTTCAACACCTCGGGGAGCTAATGTCGACTGTCCACCCGCAACAAACCATACACTGCAAAAAATGGGGTGTTAAATTGATTCTCGGTATCTATATGTGACAACACCAACATGGTGTTAGTTATCCCCATTGCTTTATCATTAGTCAAATTGCTCCATGTCGGTGTTGTCATATATCGATACCCAAGAGAATCAATTTAACACCCCAGTTTTTGCAGTGTATAGTTACAAACAAATAAGATAAAAACAGTTAATAATAACGTATACCGTTCGATGTAAATGGGTTTCCAACTGAAGGCATAACGAAGATGCGAACTCCCGTTGTTTTGTATTGTCTCGATTATTGTTCGGTAGTTTCCAGAATAGTCTTTTTTGCTTTTATACTTGACAAGAAGCGTTTTCGGATACCAAAGTATCGACTTCCCTAAATGGTGGATTTTTTCAAGAAAACGATCGATCATGTCAAGATCTTCGAGACTTTTATTAGCATTATTTATTGCACCACTGTAACCAATCAAGAGAGTGAGATTAATTGCAGTTATATTAGTTTTGCGACCAACGTCTCTCTCGTATAGCCTTTTATCGTAGCCATGTTGGCGCGGATAACGAAATCGTGGGAGTCGATGAAATTCCCACAACTGCTGTTGTTGAGG
Organism: Marthasterias glacialis; assembly: GCA_911728455.2. NCBI lineage: Eukaryota > Metazoa > Echinodermata > Asteroidea > Forcipulatida > Asteriidae > Marthasterias > Marthasterias glacialis. The sequence goes on from OU452221.1 coordinate 17,781,966, forward strand.
ATACCGCTGTTACCGACTACCGCGCAGCTTCCCTGCCGTGGAATCAGCTCAAATTCAGGGTAATGTTCCTCCATGTAGCACGTCTTGTTCGACTGCTCGGCAGACGAGTTGTTTCGGACAGTCGGATAAGTTAATTGTTTATCAAACTTCAGAGCTGAAGTAGAGGTTGTCTTTAAGACAAAGACAGCCAGATCAATTGGAACACACAAGCCCGTCAACCTGAGAGAAAAATACAAAACAATTACGGACATTGTTAGCCTCGGCCTTCGATGAGAAAACTCTTTAAAAAGAACTCATCACAAATCACAGTTGGGGCCGGTATATCTCCTTCTATAGTTCCAGTCTAGATGGATCTAAGGCCTTTCTCGACACTTAAGAAACTGAATAGGGGGGGGGGGGGTGCCCTCTCCCTGAAGAAATTTTACACCCAAGATCAAATCTGATAAGAGGTTTTTGGTGAGAAAAGAGAACAAAAAACCATGTGTACTGTCATAGATGTCATGAGCATCATGCAATTTGCTTATTTAAAAAGAAATAAGATAATTTAAAGTGACACTAAGAGTCTTGTATACATATATTGTGGACGTTTTACGCTGTGTTGTTAAGCCTAATGGGCCACGCACCGTACAAGATAAGTTCGAATTCATCTTTTCTAAATGAAGGATCAGTCAAACAAAAACAAAAAACAAACAGGCAACTGGAGCTACTGAAAGATTTGGTGGTGTTTCCATAATCTTCCTCTGACAGAACATAGAGTGGATATCCTTTTAAAACTTCTCAAGTCAAATGTTGATGAATTCGTCCTTGTACAAAACATGGATACTCACTTGCTACAGACGGTCTCGCATTTCAAAATTGTTGGATGTAGTTTGGAACGTAACATAGGTTGCTTTAGACCGCAAGTGAAACAACGTGGTCGATTCTCTGCCGTGTAGTTACTGGCGATGAGTGCCATGATACAAAACACAAAGACTGCCAGAAAAAGAAAAAAATGACGTAATGTATACTTCATCGCGAGGTTTCTTTTCTTCTCAGAGCCAAGGTAGCTTCCAAAAATGATTCGCGTGGATGTCAACTGGTTCAAAAAGTAAATGTGATATATTGCAAAGTCGTTGATAGCTTCAATCAAGGCTATCTTTGTGCTTTCCCTCAGCCCCGAGTTACCCTCGCACGGAGTCCGTAAGGACGATACGCAGTCGCACACACACTCACACGACTGGTTAACAAAAAGGCGGAAATAAACGAATAGCGCCACCCAATGTCGATGTCAGAAGAACTGCAGAACTGATTAGAAACTGGTCGACGCGACGGCACGCCGCGACGGGTGACGACCCGACGGGCAACGGCACGACCCGACAGGCAACGGCACGACTGACATGGCACATCTTTTGGAACATCTCTATTACAACCAGCGTTGAGCGGTCTCCGAAGGGTGGAATATTCTACAGCGTTGCAGCTGTTTATGTCATTTTCCCTCAAAATACAAACTTTCTCACAATTTTGTGATGATAATGACTGGTGCTATGGAGCATCAAGTAAACGGTGAAATAGTGACAAACTCCCAGAGAGGAAGTCCTTCACCCGATCTGGTTGGTATGCCTGAGCAGGTATCACCAGATCGTATCCAAACTGCTCACAACAAGATCCGTGTTGCAACCAGGAGAAAATGGAGTAAGAACGATAACAAAATAGCGATTGAAAGTTACATTAAGAGTGAGCCGGACAAGAGAGGATACAGAAGGAGAATGTTAGGCCTGTGGCAAGATAAAGGATTGGTCGAGATCAGTGAGCAGCGTCTTGCAGACCAGATAAGTACAATCAAACGGAACCGGTGGTTGACTAACGTTGAAATTGAGGAGATGAAGAGGACTAGTAATAGAACGGAGATTGTTAATCACCACGCACTGGAGGATGTTGCTGCTGCTAGCTCGCAGATTGAAGATGGGGTTGATCTGCCAGGATTACAAGATGGTCAGGATGATGATAGCATAGAAGAAGAGAAGGTTTTAGAGCTTACGGATGAGGAAGTACAGATTAAAACCAGGATTCAAGAGGTGATGGAAGCGGCTAAAGGGTCAAACGGGTGGTGTATCCCGGGTTTGTGCCGGGTCCCATGGAAAAGGCTGACAGAAAATGTATGATGACAGGGTGGGGCAGTTTCACAAGAACAGGTTGTTTAACACTAATCAGCGCCAGTTGTTTAAGGGAATTGGACGGAAAGAATGACAACACGCAAGCGGGTCCGAGGCCAGCAGAGGCAAGAACTTTCTGGGGTGGTATTTGGGACCGACCAGTCCAACGCAACCGGCAACCTGGTTGGCTAACGGATGTGAAAGATGAATTGAGAGGCATACAATAGCAAGAAGGATTCAACATTGACGTGAACAAGGTCAAAAGACAGGTAAGAAAGGTGCCAAATTGGAAAGCCCCCGGTCCGGATAATGTGAATGGGTACTGGTTGAAGAACTTCCGTAGTTTGCATGAGCGAATGGCCCTACAACTGCAAGACTGTCTAGTACAGGGTAAGGTCCCCAGCTGGATGGCTGAGGCAAGAACGGTAACATTGCAAGTAATTATGGACCAATCACATGCTTGCCCGTGATGAGGAATCAAAGGTAAGGCTGAGGGCAGAATACATCAGGCGGATGAAGAAATGTTTGAGGTCCAAATTGAACGGGGGAAACATGATCAAGGCGATTAACACATGGGCCGTGTCTTTAACGAGGTACAGTGGGGGTATTATTGAGTGGACTAAAGAAGATCTAGATGTCACTGACAGAAGGACAAGAAAGCTGATGACCATGCATGGCATGCTACATCCGCGGGCAAATGTCAGCAGACTCTATCTTCCGAGGTCAGCGTCAACATCGAGCGAAGGAGCCTGCATCGTCATGTCAGGAGCACAGAGGAGAACTTGCTGAAAATTGCACAAAGGTACACGAAGGCAGACAAAGCTGGACCGAAGAGGGAAAGGAAAGAGGAAAGACTCCAAGATTGGAGGAACAAGCCACTCCATGGCGGTTCTTGAGTTGTACAGAAGAAGTGGCGAGTTGCAAATCCTGGAATTGTTAAAGAGCGGAGAACTGAAGAAGGAAACCGAGGGCTTGATTACTGCGGCGCAAGACCAGTCTCTAAGGACAAAATGTAATGAAGGTGAGGATAGAGAAAGCAAACTTCTCTCCTGTGTGTAGAATGTGCAACAAGGCAGAATAGACTGTATTCCATATTGTCAGCGAATGTAGTAAGATGGCCCAGTCGGAGTACAAAGGCAGACATGGCAAGTTGGCAAAGGTGATTTACTGGGATCTGTGTAAGAAGTATGGTGTCCATGCAGGTGCTTGCCAAGTGGTACGACCATGTTCCAGAGAAAGTTGTAGAGACCGACCAGGTCGAGATCCTCTGGGACTTTAACATTCAGACTGATCATGTTATAGATCATAGACGTCCGGATGTTGTAGTCTTAGATAAAACGAAGATGTGTCATATCATCGACATAGCTGTGCCGGGTGATATAAGGGTAGCTTCTAAGGAGATGGAAAAGATCCAGAAGTATCAGGACTTTGCCAGGGAACTTCGTCAGATTTGGCAGGTGAAAGTAAAAGTAGTTCCTGTGGTGGTTGGAGCACTTGGCACCATTCCGAAGGCACTGGAAAAGCATGTATATCAAATAGGCACGACTGTGAGGGTAAATTTGCTGCAGAAGGCGGCACTTTTGGGAACAGCAATGATCCTGCGAAAGACCCTCGAGATCTAAGGCTACGGGATGCAGCCCGACTCTAAGAGTTACAGGTACAGAGGAAAATTAGATATTTCTTTTGCACCAATAATAACAACAATAATAACAATAATAATAATAATGCAAATTTGTATAGCGCTGGTATCCGTCAACTAAATAATGCTCAGTGCGCTAAGCAAATATAACAACCACATTGGTAACATACAGTTCGAAATCATCATTGAACAAGAATGTTTTTAAGTTCTTCTTGAAACATGTCAAAGATGGAGAAGGACGCACATCAGATGGGAGTGAGTTCCACAAGGTGGCTGCAGCAAATCAAAAAGATGGTTCTCCTCAGCGATTTCGTGATTGTACTCAGCTAGAAGCAGTTGCTTTGAAGATCTTACACCACTGCGTCCTGGAGTGTATAGCTCTATCAGATCAGTCAGGTAACACAGGGCCAGATTAGTAAGGATCTTGTACACATTAAAGACCAAGTTTGTACATTGTCCAGTAGAGGTGTGATATGTTCCCTGGTTTTGTGACAACCCTAGCAGGTTTGTATTCGCTGTAGTCAGCTGAGGTGAAAATTGGTGACACCGTAGAACTGGGAATTGCCCATATCTAATCGAGATGAGACAAAAGCGTGGACAAGCAGTTCAGATGTGTCTTTGGTAAGATGCTAATCCGTTCCGTCCGCCTGGCGCGCCTTGATCAAGGACAAGTTGTAGACGATTTACAATCCTGTTGGTAAGTGTGACGTAATTCCACTGTTAGCCACGCCTGCTTCACTCGAACTGACTCCAACTGACTGCGAGTAGCCCATAGGAATTGCATTGAGCTAGTTTTTGTATAAAAGATTTTATGTAAGTAAAGCTTATTAATTGGACTTGGCTTTTATATAATGTTCTTCAAAGACCCAAGGTCTTCTCAGAATTATAATTTTGTGTCAAAAGAAACGCATTTGAAAGCTGAAATGTGTGATTTTTTTGTGAAATTGCACCCATACGTATGCCAGCTTTGGAACCAGAAGTAGCGATTACTTTGGGCGTGCAGCAAACGCAGATGCGCACGCGTGTGACGTAATGACTAACCAACACGATAAGGCTTCGTTGTCATAAACAGACTCTGATTTTTCGCTATCACGGCCTCGGCAACAGGTATTGCTCCCAATTTCAAAACACAGATGAGTTTTTCAACGAGAAGGGAAGAACACTGATTTTATCAATTTTTTTTAAGGTTTCCCTTTAAGAACATCTGTTTTCCTTTAACATAATACTTATTTTATGAGTAGTCAATCATAATATTTATATATGAGCAGTCAATCATAAATAAGGAACCATCGATCATTTTTAGGCGTTGATCTTTCCTTCAAATTTTGCTTATATAGTGAGGATGCAGATGTGTGGAAAAATTGTGCATTTTTCGTAAAAGCATACAAATTCATATACTAGACGTGGACCCATCTCATATTTACCCTATTATAGCCCCAGATGCCATTTTGAAAAAATGGCCGCCACAAATGGCTCTAAAGGTTTTTTTATGATTTTGGAAAATGTTTAAATATCTGGTACTAAAGTTGTTGGGTTTTTTTTTTTTTTTTTTTTTTTTGGGGGGGGGGGGCGACCAGAAATGGCTGCCAAAATGATTCCAAGATGGCTGTAATTTTCATCCTCACAGGCCCCGGCCTTTTTCTGTCTCTTTTTGCTTGCCTCCGTATTTTCTGTATTTTTCAACCGATTTTGCTGAGACTCCATAGATAAGTTCCATTTTGACATGGTTTATGGAAAGAGGTCTTACAAAATTCACCGTTAGGGGGCGCTATACCCGTTTTTATTTGATATTCTTCTTAGTTTGGACACAAGTATTGTTTTTCGATAACTTTCTAAATGTATCTCTGTTTTCAATGCATTTTTGCACAGATTTAGTTCAAGCCAAAGTATGACATCACTTAGATCACAGTTGAGGGAGCTTTCATCAAAACTGTTGGTCATTTTATTAAAAAAAAAAAATCAAAATGAATTAAATTGAATTAAACAAAAATAAACACGAATTATGAAGATAATCATAATACAGATGATCCAAAATGAGATGATTCAGCATGCAGTGCAAAGTTTCTACACTTATTTCTTGGCAAAAGACACATCATGTCCAATCTGTTGATAGTACAGATAGTGATACAGTTATCTTTGATGTAGATTATGTTATAGATTGTACTGCATGTAGTTGGAAAAGCTTTGCCATAAAGACTGAAGACAAGTCAACTTTGTAGGGTGCGTGTATAGCGAGTTTTGTTCCAGACATGAACGCGCCTGTTTTACATTTTCTGTCTGGATGGCTTATACGAGCACAACCTGCAGGGCAATTATTATTATATTGAGAGAGTGAAAATTTTCAGGTAGGATTTTTGATACTCATAAGAAGTGTTGTCCATATAAGCTTTATCAGTAGGGGATTTGTCCTGAGTCCAAAGTATTCAAAGTTTGAATTTTGAAATTAAACGTCTATTTTCGGCAACTTGACGGTTCTCCTTAGCCCTGAAAACATTTAAAACGTAGAGCGTCCGGGGGCTTCGCTCCCAGGACCCCACTAAAAATTGTCTATTCACTCCAACAGGGGATTCGCATAAAACTTACAGTTTTCAAAGCTTGAATGCCCCCGAACCCCCACATGTTCGTGAGTCCCATGTCAAGGTGCTTTTACTTTCATTTGATAATGTCAATCGGCACTTTTGGGCTTCCACACCCCCATAAGAAATTGTCTTTGCTACGGAGCCGCTGTTCGTCCCCCCCCCCCCCACACACACACACACTTTTCGGTAGCGATCGACGCCCTTGACTCCATCCTGACCTGTAAAAAACCATGGTCTAGGATACTTGATGAAGTAAAATCTTGCCTCTAATTTGCACATTATTATAGCAACGCACCGTCGATCTCAAATCATATTAATTATAAGATCCCCTGCACAGGCCACCACCTCAGTGAGGGCGCTCTTTGAGTCAGCTGGACCCACTTTTATAGAAAGGTTTCACGTGACGTCACCGGAGACCGTTTCCTAATGCCGTGTGTACAAACCGACACTGGAACTCATTCAGCAGGCGACGCGCCTTTTTCTGTCTGTGCTTTGACCTTTCTGTGTCGGCACGCGCGGCGTTTCACACACCTATTGCCAAAAGAATTGATAATGATAATAACACACGCAAAAACGAGAATAACATTTTGAGAATCGGTGATGCTTTTACTCTCACTCTAGGTCTTTTTAAAGGTTTGCGATAAAAACATTAACAAACATCCTTAAAACCTAATAAGTCAACACATTAACTTAGGACAGAATTTAAATAATATAGTTTTTGTTTTGTCTTTTACTACTGTCTGTGATACTTTCATGCTTGGTAAAAATCCGTACGCCCCACGAACGTCATTTCAGGGCTCCGCCCCCTCCTTAACCACCACACATGAGATCGAAGAAAAATAAACGAAATTACAGATTAGTGTTGTTTTAATTCTCATTGCAAAAAAATACTTTTATTCAACTTTTTATACTTTTAGTCTCTGAACTTTGTAACACAATTTAAAGGTAAACTACAGAACTGGTAATTATCAAACTTTGTTTAAATTTTATTAGTATCAGGCAAAGTTCATCCCAGTACCTATCTTCCATAGAAATATTTCTGTCCAAAATGCTGTCAATGTCGTGAAAATAGAATTTGAAGACCTTCCTTTTAATTTTAGGATGTAACAATCGAAATTAAGGACAATGTGTTTACATGCTGAAAAGTGTGCACGATATTTTCACTATTTGACTCAGACGACGGATTGAGCCCAAATTTGCACAGGTTTTTTTTCTTCAGATTATTATTGAATCAGAACACTGCACTATTAGCTTTTTAATAGTATAGTGCCTTTAAAGGCAAGGGATACCGTTGGTAATTTGAGCAGGGCGTTTGTTTCAATCCTATATATCGGTATCGTTTTTGAAATGTGTCGGCGGAAATCTGGTTGGGGATCTGAGCGGTTATTTCCACGTAAAAGGATCCCAAAATGCTAAAATTGTTTTTCACTACATGTGAAACGATTCATGCATGAATCATTTCCTGGATTCAATATTTTGGACAGAAAATGATCTATTTCTCTAAAACGGCATTACTTAAAAGGGAATCGTTTCTCACAGTGTTTTATACCATCAACAGCTCCCAAGAGAGTACTACCAAGTAAGCTTTCATGGTCATTGATTTGTAGAGTTATTACCAAAGGTATACCCATCGGTAAATCCCTGCCTTAAAGCTTTTTCAGCTAGCAAAAATGAACCGGAAAATTAACCAGAAGTTGTACGTATGACCATGGAGGTATGGTATGACATTTTTGGGGGCTGTTAAAAATGGTTGTAAAAAATGTGTTGTTCCTAGCTTAATTTTATGCTTAAAAATCCCCAGCTCAACATTGGTAGTATGTAAATGCTTCCATTTTTTTGCACAAATCAAGATACATGCAATACACCAACCTTTGTGTAAATGTCAGCTTATTTCGTTGTTTTGTTTGCCAGAAAACGGTAAAAATACATTCAGTATTTTTGTACGCATTCTCAGGCAGAGTTTAGGTCTCGCATGAGACAACAATTTATTTTGGATCTTATTTCATTTATTATTAAAAAAACGATAACACTTCAGGCAGACATATTTCAGGACATTTTTGTACTACCATTATCTTTGTACCATGCAGTTCTTATACAGCGCTTTATCAAATCCAACTACATGCAGTACAATCTATAACATAATCTATAACATAATCTACATTGGTAGTTTATTGGTTAAGGGATGCCAAGTGCGCCCTCAGTGTCGCTGTGGCTTCACAGTTTCCATAATTTTCTCGAAACACCAGTTTGCATAGGTGTGTAACCTTCACAGTTCCCTTTTCCGTTTGGCTTTCAGCAAAGAGGAGCACACTGTTCTCATAATATTGTTTTTCTTATTTTGTGGAGACCATGGCTCTGACCATGCTCCTAAAGTTAATAGTTGGAAAGACTATTTTGAGGGCAATGTTGTATTTTTTTGTAGGGGTATTTTTACTTGGACGGAGAACAAGTCGACGGGCCTTGGGACTACCCATGTCAAATTGACCAGAGGGTGGAAGTTTAGGACTCAATGAATACTTTTATTTTTGTTTGAAAACGCTGTGAGTTTTTTAATATTTAGCGCTATTGGGGTTTGTTTAGTAGGGTGCACCCTTACGGTCAACCTTCTCCTCATCGGCAGAGAAAACAAAGTTAGCTAGGTGAGTTGCCATGGGGCTCCTTTTCAAACGTCTTAGTTCCATACAATCCTGAATCAAAATGATGGGATTCCTTATAAACACGCAACATTGGCTTGACATCTCACATTATGGGACAAACTGTCCGTAGGGGAGAAAAATCAGTGTAGGGCTTACGAGGCGAACGGAATACACCACCCCTAATCCCAGGAGAATCCGTCTCGGGAGACACAATTTCCTAGACATTATTACAGGTAATACGGTCCGTGGGGGAAGAATCTCAGGGAACAGAGAAATTCCATAGATCAACTGGCTGTATACATGTTTCATGGCAATACCATTATTTTGCCTCAGAACTAAGTGGTTTTTGTTGTTGATTCTAATAGGAGGAGGGAGATTATGGACGCATGAGGGCGTTCAGACAATCGAATAACTGCTCTAGCTCTAATGGCGCTCTTCTTCTCTGATGCACGCACATTTTTTAGGAGTATTTTGATAAGAAAGTTAGAACTTCAAGGGCTATTCTCTGGTCCAGTGGTGTGAAGGGAAAAAATGCAATTGTAGTTCTAAAAATATAGTTCATATAACGCGAATGGGATTCTACACTGTTGCGTTAATAGGAAGTTGAACTACGCGTAAGAAACAAAACAAACGCATTTTTAATGGTTAGCCTTGAAAGCGAAGTGACTTCTCACAAATTAATCATTTTAAACAAAAACATGAAGGTGGTGCGACACTTTACTTTCATATGAATGGAGAGTGTTGTACAAAAATACACCATCGATTTTTAAAAGAGTAGATTCAAGTTCTCAAGAGACATTCCTTCTAAACTTTTGAAAATACCACCAAATTCGATGATGTTTTAGTGACGAAAAAAACAACAACAAATAATAAACAAAAACGGTTTGTTCTTTTTTCAGGAATTTTGTGCACGTTCTTAATTAGTATGTGTTTATACTTAAACTGCGGACCGAAGTAAAAACAATAATGTGTTGATGAACGGCAATATTTTTTTTCTATTGACCGCCCGGCCACCGCTCCCCATCCTTTCCACATCGACAAGGTTTAAGCTATAATTATGTTTTCTTCGTACATTAGAACAATAAAAGCAGTAATTAATTAGAGTAAATGATACATCGCCTCCCCCATGTTACTCTTTTTAAAACTCATTAAATTTTTAACATAGATCTGCCGAACTTTCTTCTCTCAATTTGTATTTTTCGTTTCGGACGAAGCCCCATTATTTGTGCCAAACAAACATTTTGTACATGAACCAGATACAAAAAATAAGCAAAGTGATGTTTCGAGTAATGACAAAGAGGTGACGAGGCGGATCTTCGCGTGAAACTCGAACTACTTGAAGGGAGCATCTTTCGCTACCATTGAGAAAATATCCATATGGTCTTAGAGGGGGGGACAGAGGTCCAGACTATTCGCTTAACTCCCTCAAAGGAGAAGAAGTTTCCACCCTGCGGGCCTTTTTGTGAAAAAGATAAACCACAAAAATGCGCTCCAGCCTAATTCTAATAGACTTAACCAAAATTAAAATTAATCAATGCGTTCGATTTTACAACCGCCAATGTTTATGCTCTCAGCAGCTAGAGAGAAACAAAATGGTCCAAAATGTGGTGGTACTCGACGACAGACAAGCTGGCGCTGGTCATCCACTTGAAGAATAAAGCTGTCTTTCATCTTGACTTGTCCTAGCTTTGCCCAAACAAGTAGCAGGGACTTCGGAGTCCATCTTGCACGGGGGAAGAGAGGGTACGAGGCCACTCAAGTGCTGGCTACTCTTCGCGGGTTAACAATGCCGAGTGGCTGTAACACTGAGGGCAGAAGAGTTCGTGTGACGAGCCTGGCTTTGTGCTGGTCAAAGTGTGCCGTGTGGCGGTGCGGACAACCCGCGTGGCCCTGGTCGTTTCAAGGGGTGGAGGAGGCCGGGTAAAAAGATGCCCCTTCCCGCCAGTAACCACCAGCTGCCGCGTGCAACTTTGTACAAAACATGTCCTTAAAAAGAAAAGAGTGAAAAATAACATATGGGAAAAAACACATATCTCCATTTTTAACAAAGCGTTATAAACTCTTCATTCACGTTTTACTCATTACGCCGTTCTGCTGAGTTTTTTTTGTAATCATTTTTCTTATGTACCTGTAAAACATTTTGTATTTGTTTGTTTAGGTTGCCACAGAATTTCTTTCAGGAATTATTGCTATCAATCAAAACGTCTCTTTAATACTAAATCAAATAATGTAGCTTTAGTTTTATTTTTTAAAAATGATTTCCTTGAAAACCCACTCTTTACAAAATAATGAGTCTCTTGGGCTTCCAATCATAACACAACTACTATTGCTGGATTTTTGGTTTTTTTGTTGGGTTGTTTGTTTGAATGTTTGTTTTTTCCCAATTTCTCAGAGCTTCTTAAGTCTGCTAAAGGAGCTCTAAGAAATTAGACAACATTTTCTGTTTAGCAAAAAAACAGCAGGAAACCAGTCACAGATGCTACATGCGACATAGTATTTTGGCTGGTAACCTTATTCTGGTGAGCATAGTTGTTTTGTGCTGGGCTACTAGCTTTTGTGAAATTGGGCCCTGGTTAATTTGTCATCTTCATCTGTTAATGTAAGCCGTGAGCAAATTTAACGGCTTTGGTAGTGTGTGGCCGGAACACCGCAAAGTCCTATTCTCCAACGCTGTCGTTGCAGCCAGCAGTCACAGTTGCAACCAAAGTGACTTGATTCGGAGACGGTCTAAATTAGGGTGTAACCGTAGCATTAATGCCCGTTCACTCTCCATCTCTCCCCCCAAAAAATGGTTTTCTATATTCTCCGTGTCTTCACTTTTGTGATGTGGACTAATTTAGTTTTTCCCGGGTCATTTACGCCAAATAACTTAGCGGCCAGTTTAAACGTCTCGTTATTCTACTTCAGGCGAAACTGAAAGCTCCTCAACACAGTCAGTCAATTTGGAAGCAAATTTTCTTTTGCGTCATGTAGTTTAAAAAAGATAACCATTCCATTTAACAATTTAATCGAACCTGCATTCAAATTCGCAGCAGCTTTCGGAAGCGTGCACTGGGTCTTTCAAACTCTTATTCGGGCAGGCATTTGTGGGAGTTGTGCAGCTAAATTGACGCCTTGATGATATAATGAACTTCGCTTCTCCTTTAGATTTTAAAAGGTACGGTACGGTATAAAAAATTTGGTCACTTATTGTACGAGAATCATTTTCCTGAATTTCTTCGATAACGATTGTTACTGATGAATCTGTAAAGAAGTGGTACCATAGCCCAAAAGTACATGCTTGGATGACTGGCATGCCAACGGATGGTTAAGAAAACACACGAATGGAGAATAAAAGACGCCCACAAAAAACGATCACACAGGTTCTTGAAAATGTCCTATGTATTATCCTTTGTTTTCCCTTAGTTCAGCCAGTTAAGAAAGAAAAAAAGAAATAAAGGACTCTATATCTTGCATTTCTTCCTTATGTTATTTTCCAATGCTCATTTTGCGAAATTGCTCATAGTATAACGAAAATGAAAGTAAGAATTTGGTGAGAATATTTAGTTGCGTCTGTACACTGCTAAATTAAATGCCGATTTCGCTTGTCTAAAAAGAACGCCTTATAGGTTTATTTGAATATAATGCTATATAAATTTTCAAGCCTCTAAGTGAAATTGAATGACTTTCAACTGAAGAGGCAAAATCTCTTTAATACGAATGCATGAAAGTAAAATAGGCCGCTTTTATTTGTAAAAATGAGCGGGAAAAACCTCTAGTATTAATCATTGACAATAAACGAGTCATGGGAACCGTCCTGTTGGTAAGTGATGACGTTTTGGAACCGGAAGTGTAAAGTAACGAATGTTCATGTACATGTATGTATGCCATTCGTTTACATTGCACTTCCGGCTCTAAAACGTCATATCTTTAACCACCAGGATACAATACAGCTCCGAATTTGATTAAATGCCCTTTGCATTACAAAACTAGATGTGGTGATGGAAATAATAGAACAATTTCACAGGCCATGGATGGTCAACCAGAATCTTTGTAAACAAAGTATGCTCAGAATCGTTCTTGAATCTTAACTTAAATACCACTAAATCTGACAATTTTTTCTATAGATGTGAACTGTCATTTTACTTTATTTATTATTATTTTTTAAACAGAAGGCAAGATATGTTTTTATATTCTCCTTGCGCAGGTTGATTTCTTGCCAGAGATTATGGACATAATGAACCGTTCCAAATATCACTCTCGAGCACAAGTCCTTGGTGGCGGTTCCAGAATTTGATAAAACTTCTTATTTTGATTTCTCAATATATACTCATATCATAGTTTATGGACTTGTGGACATTTTATTTACAGTGTTGTAAGGGTAGTCAAAATGTAGAGGGCTCGTTCCGAGTGGCTGGCTTGGTGTCCGCTGCCGTACTGCCTCTCTCTCTCCCTTCAGGGCCAACATTTTGCCCTGCTCCTCTATTGACCAAATTGCTCTGTCTGGTCAGACAGAATTGAAGTGCAATCTCATCTTGTTTCTGTCCTCATCAGGCACGTTCACCATGCACTGACCTCCCGTATAATATTTCTTTCTTTCAGTTAATCATCCTGGTCATCGGCATCGCCTTGTTTTCCCTCCCTTTTTTTCAATTCGTCATCCTTCGGATTCTACGCCATTTGTGATTTGTTTTGTTGGAGCTTTCAGGGCTGCGGCCTGTCCATTTTAATTAATCAGTCTCTACATTATGTACGTGGCGGCCTAATTAAAACTTCCCAAGGTGTCGTTCGACTGTGGCCATCGCCATTTTGGTATCCTTGACGAATCGTCCGGTGCTGCATTAGTTCTTTCACTGCCATGCCCACCCGTTGTTCCCCATTGTTACCATCATTCGATTACCACTGGTCGAGGTGTGAATAGAAAAAGTCCCACCCAATGCCATTGCATCCATTCTATGTCATCAACGCTCGACCAAAAATCACATTTCCCACGGATTTGCAAGCCATAGTTCTTCACACGACACCTTATGGATCATAATCCTAAAGCTGAAACAGCAGCAGTCTGGTGCCCTGTTTATATCCCATCAAGAATTTAGACTAGCTCCGGTTGAACCAGTGCTTGGATTTCATTGGTCGAGTAGTCTCTGTCTATTTACAAACTTTAAAGTGCGTGGAAGACTGTTCAAAATGTTGGTAATTTATAATGAATTGTATAGTTTGGGGACAGTGGGCGCGTCTCCCCGAAAATAGAAGTGTTAATTAAAAATGTTAATGAGATTTGGTTTTTCATTGTGCAATTACTGCGGCTGCAAGCGTGGTGACGTCATAGACGGAGTGCGCGGTTGTGACACATAAGTGCTGAAAAAAACTAAGTGCATAACTTTTGAAAGTAGCTGGTCCGCGCAAATATGCCAAAACCATGCATTAACCCATCATGTAAACCAACTTTTAGGTCAAAGTGGAACCTTCCTAAAAAAAATCAGCAGACAGTAATTTGCGTCTTCCGCGAGCCTCAGATCATGACGTCAGATCTACGGGCAGGGAGAGAAACGAACTTGATGTGGCAGCGAGTTCATTCACCTGATGGGTGATGCGCCCTCACGACCGGCCTTCACTCCCTCGCTAACAACCCATCCTCCCCATCTGTTGGCTGCTGGCATCCAAAGGTAGTTATCTCCCGTCACACGGAGACCGAAGGGCGACCAAATGATTTCGTCCTTGCCATCACACTGGCACGGTATTGTGGCGGCCATGGTACTGGTCATTCTCTTTACGGTGATAAGTAGCGGTCTGGACTCAAATTGACACATCATACAAACAAACAAAAAATATATAATAATAACATGACAAGAAGGATAAAAGCTTTTAATGTTGCCCCCGCTCTTTTGGACTGTTGAGAGGTGGCGGATGTACATAATGGCATGGTTACGCTGGGTCAAAAGGCTTACGTAGGTTGTTGCTCCTTGGACGTTTCTGTTCAAGAAATATTTTCCTTATACAATTAACACAAAACAAACCAAAACGTCACAAAAATGGTTCTAATAAAAACATATTTTAGAGAATGTTTGATACGTGAAAGGAATTTCGAAGCCTGTAAAATGTTTTAAACTCTGCCAAGGTACTAAATCATTCTACTGACCAGCCGTGTTCTAAAGAGAAACAAAATCATTAACTCATTTTATTTTTATTATTATTATTGGTTTTTTTGTTCAATCTTCGGACAATATTACCACAAGAAAAGCAACCCCCACAGAAATAAGTGGGTTGCAGCCATTCATAATTACAGCAATTCATAACTTCATGATTCATGAATAATTGTCGACCGGAGGTGTACGTTATTTTGAGGAAAGCATATTAACAACTAACGAATATACTTATTAGCAGGTTTCTATAAGTATTACATATTAATTATAAACTCTGCTCAATTGACAAATTCCCTTATCATTTTCCAGATATGACCACACCACTGTAAATCAAATAATTAACTCAAAACTACATTCATATTTCAGGAGCTTACTTTTCACAGATTCTTCAATTGAGCTCCTTATTTTTATTATAATATACCAGTACTGTATATCATACTTTTTTCTATAAATTCAGCATTCTTTCATGAACAATCATTGTAACTGGAAAATTATAATGAAGATGTTTTATCTGTCAGCCCCCACGGGTTTAAAGACTGTTCAAACATTTGAAAAGGATTTGTAAGTATAAATGACTGGTTATCTTGCGCCGTGTTTCATTTTAGCTACCGCTTGCTGCATATGTAAACATTTGGATTCGATTTGAGAAATTCGGCTGGAGCTTCAATACCTTGTTTTTCTGCCTTTTTAAAGATTACAGTCCACTGTAAAGATTACAGTCGGTGCATTTAAAAAACAAAAAAAGACGAGAAAATGCATTTTGTAAATGTATGTACCCTTGTTCATATATTCACACGCAAGTCTCAGGCAAACACAAAATTAAGTCATTTAAAAAACAAATGCTTTATCTTGTTTGTTAACCTTTTTTTCAGCGAATGCATTTTGTAGATTTGTGTTTGTCCAACAGGAAGAGTGCATCAAATAGTTTTGCCTTCCGGTACTTCAGTGTACTGTTAACAAGTTGCCGGTAATCAACAAAAATGAAACCCTGTAAATGTAAACTGGTATTTGTTATGGTTGTTCAACAACAGTTTGATTTAAACTAAAAGTCACATGTGTTTTAAAGACTCCCATTAACTTAACATTCCAAGTGACCGATATTTTCTTTATCTTATTTATTTCAATTCATTGGATAATACGAGCAGAGGCCGTCCAGGGAAGGGCAAAGGTCAAAGGCAGATATGCCCTCCCAGACCCCACTTATTCACAAGCAACCGATAATATAGAGTTTACGGGGAAATACTAATCGAGGTTAAAACTAAAACTAAAATGGCAAATACAAAAATATGATAAAATAAACAAAATTCAACGGTACTGTAAACTCTCAGAAGCAAAAACAAAAGTTGAAACAATAACCAGACAAAAAGTTACAATAAAAACAATACCACTAATACAATAATAATAGTATTTACAAAATGACAGCAAAAAGATTAGCCCTCGTGGATCCCCACACATTTTCAACAGTATAATATTGAAAATGTGCCGATTGTTTTCCAGACTTTATGGCTCCGTACAGAATGTTCAAATTGGTGTATCAATAGACTGTGTAAGTCTCGCGCGTATCGAACATAAGGGTCCGTTAAAGCGCGTGATTTTGTTTCCTTTGCATGTTACA
>OU452221.1:20218504-20307015 GCA_911728455.2 Marthasterias glacialis
TTCTGACTTCTGTTGTAGAGATAGCTAGTGAACCAGTCTAACGGAGTGCCCCTAATACCTTAGTAACTTACTTTATGTAAAAGATTGTCATGATTTATAGTGTCAAAAGGTTTTGGAGAGGGTCTAAAAATATATATTTCCACAGAACTGCAATTAGTCTCAAAACCTTTAGTAATTTTATCCACCATATCAATAAGTGCAATATCCGTAGAGTGGTTGCTTCTAAACCCATACCGGCCATTGAATAAAATATTGAATTTATTTAAAAAGGCACTTATTCTAATGTACACAAAAGTTTTTTTTGAAAAAAAACCGACAACACGGATATGGGTCTATATTTGCCATGTTCAAAATGATCACCATTCGTGTAGATGGGAATTACCCTAGCTGTTTTAAGCTCGTTAGGAAAGACACTTTTAGAAAGATACAAGTTAAAGAGTCGACACAATGGAATGCTGACGTACCCAACGATAGACTTGAAATCAAGTCTGTACGTACCGTATTTGTCACTGTATAGTAGAACCAAAGTACCGCCGTGCCCTCTGCTACGTACCGTATTTTGTCACTGTAGAACTGAAATACCGCCGCGCCCTCTACTGGTCATTTACCGTACATGCTATCGTGTTAGTCTGGTTCCATGATCAAAGATTCCCTGGCGACTCTTGTTAAAAATCTTAGGTCAGCCATCATCCAAAGCTAAACATAGATTATGACGCATCCTTGACGATTTGGCCTTGTTTACTTTCAAAAAGCCTGGAATAAGTTTGTAAAAAATAATACTACAATCATATTCAAAATTTTGTTGAATATTGGTCGGGGGAAAAGAAAAAGAAAAACGATTATGTAATTTTTTGAATTTTTATCAACAAAAGAAATGTCCGACCTTCAACGAAACTGTTCGAATGTTGACGACGAGTTCGGAGCATTTCGGACATTTTCGGAAAAGGAGGAATTCCTCCCGTTTTGTCATGTGACATTTGGGTGATACCTGACCCTAAAATTGACAGAGAATAGTCGGAGATACTTTCGTCTGGAACCCATTGTGATTTTGCAATGACTGGACTGTAGCTCCAGAAGCTATTGTTGGCTGAAAGAACAAAAGAAGTTGTGTGACAAATAGACTTGTAATTTAACTATTGGTAGTCCACGCTTATGACCTATTCGTAATGATAATGTCTCTGAAAACTTTATCCAAGTTGGATTAATTTGTTATTTGGTGAAACAAAAGATAAGCAAACATTGTTCAATTATTTTAAACTACACAGAAATTAAAGGGACTATTTAGTGTTACACATGCATCACTTAGCTTAGACATTCCCTTGTAATTTCTGTTTGTGTTCCATTATTGGTTGTCTACATGTTTTTATTATATTCTTCTTTTTCATACAGCTGAAGAAGAGCAATCCCATGAAGAAGAAGCGAGGGAGTCCGAGGACGAGGGCATGAGGGCTTAGATGCATATGCGAGTGGCGTTCAAGTGGACCCCATGGACTCAATCAGTTGAGACTGTTGTGACCAAGGAGGTCCAGATAACAGGAGAGATCAGTCCTGTCCTGGAAGATGTACTGATGATACCAAGTCATCTTCATCTCCCTGGGTATGATAATGTAGAGAACCAGGCACTCCTCCTACAACTATGTGATGAGGGTGATCATCATCGCATCCCTGTCAACCTCAGAAACAAGATAGCAGAAGCAGCCGCTAAACTTGCAGAATACGACAAGTCTTCTATAGAAAGTTCGTCAAAAAGTACGAGTCTAAGTGAGGATATACACTATTTTGGTAGGTGCCTAGGGTCTGACATTCAGAAAACCAGTGCTGCGCAAAGGACAAAATTTGGATGGATGAAGTATGCACAGGCAGCTGAAATTATAGATGAGTCTAAACTTCTCTACATTCTCATGAAAATGCTGAAGAATCGCCCAAAGGTTGGTGGCTTATCATCTCCCTAAAAAGTTGCATCAATAATAAAAGCCAGCTACAAAATGATTGTCGACAGAGTTCGAGATGATCCAGTCTTGTCTGGGGTTGACATTCCGCTGCCAAACATTAATGCAAAATCCATCACAGCATTCTTTTCAAGACAAGACAAGAGATCAAACTTCCTTGCAACTGCGCAACCAAAAGTGACAACTCACCTGAAAGTTTTGTCTTCACAACCGATGCCAGCCGCGTCCAAGCTCCCTCAGTCCCTTCCATCACCATCTTATACTCAAGTGCAGTACAAAGATGTTCCCCACGAGTCTGGTAAGCGACTTGGTGCAAAGAGGCAGCTTGAGTTTGATGCTCCTGAAACACCTGATCTGACTGAGCTTCCACCACAGTCATCAGCTTTCCACAGAGCCCAAATTTCCACGACGTATATGTCCTAAATTAACTGCATCTCCAGGATCAAGTGGCGTACCAATTCTCTTGGTTGTGCCTTCACAGCCAATGGCACAATCTGTCTCCCTACAACCTGCATCAAGTAGGATGCCTTTCCTATGTCAACCTCCACCTCCTCCACCACCAAGACAGACTCGTTCCCTCCCTAACCCATCCACCAAACCATGTGCTGCATATCATGTACCACAATGTGGTGGGCTTCGTAAAAGGTACACACCATCAAAGGCCAAAACTGCTGGTAGTAATCAGAAAATCTTCACCTTCTGTCCAACCATCAACAAATCAACTACATCTGGATTTGAGGAAGTGTATGACAATTATGAACACTTTATAAGAGAGTGGTGGATGAAGAGCTGGAGAGGTTGAAGAGTATCGGTACACAGAACTCAGTTTCCGAGCCTCTTTTCAACCCCCCCACCTCGAACCAAAACCAGAACAGCAGTCGGTTCCTGAAAGTTGTCTCCAGAAATTCTAAAGAATAGTGACGTCGCAGTTTGTTGTTACTCATTGAAGCATTGCTCAGTGCAGACCATCAGGGGATTCAGTTCTTCCAGTGACGTCATGACTTGTTTGCTGCCCTCATTTCCTTGATTTTGATAAATTTAGGCGGCGGGCTAGTTAAAGGAGTAAAAACTCCATGCAAACATCACTTCTTTTGTCAATTTAATATCACCATGGCCCATCCTCTTTAATACTTCCTTAAATGGTTAATATACAAGATTTTGCAGCATTTGTTCATACTGGAAATAGTACAGAAATATTTTCATATTTTGAACTACCATACATAATTTTTCACACAAAGTGGGTGAATGGAGGGAGTGATGCAGTGTAGCCCCACTTGCGGTACATGCTAAGAAATCAATGCTAGGTTGTGCTGTGTATGTACTGCAGGTGGCATTATACTGAAGTAACCATGGTAGCCTACAGGCCTACATGAGAGGGAGTACACACGGGGGACCATACTGACTCCAGTGTAGTCCAGCAGCGTAGCCAGGGTTCTTCCTATTGGCCTATGTACTGCAGGTGGGATTATTCTGAAGTCAGTAGGTCTTCAAGGTGTACATGCAGGGAGAGTACATCGGGGGGGAGGGAAGGGGTAAACTGTACTGACGGCAGTGTAGTCCCATGCTAAGAGATCAATGTCAGGTTATGTGGTGTACTGCGTGTGCGATTATACTGGAGTTAGTGTGGTATACACGGGAGGGAGAAGGCCTAGTCTACACAGTGGGTTGTGGTGGGAGGGATGAGTACATGGAAGTAAAAACCTACTGTCCCATCCAATAGGGTGGAATTTGTATGTTAACAGTATTGTTCTTGTCATGAACTTGTTCTTGTTTTGAAGAGAGAATGCATAAGAGGTGAAAACAAATCAAATACTAGTCTTTTAAAATCTGCACTTTGCATTGTGTATTGCTTGTTTTTAATATGAGTAGCCATTATTATTAGACCAAATATGACTAAGGATATTTCGGGCAAAAACTATTCAGTGAGAAGACAAAAGTATATGCAAATTTGGTAAAATTCCTCAACCGTTTTCGGACCCGTTGTCCGTCTTGTCCACTCTTATTTTTCATTTTGCAGGTTGCAAAATGATTTTTACTTCTTTTCCCCCCATTTTTGAGCCCCATTTTTTTTTTTACTGTGCGTCAATAGCGTCACCACATCAACGTTAAGTTGTGGATGGGCAATTTGCTGGATGGGAGACTACTTGTACATCCGGTAGGTGATGTCCAGTGTCGGGGTCCCAGGAAAGGTCCTTGTGGAGGAGAGAACGGTTGTTTTCAATGTATGGCCGTAGACAACATGTAGATGTCAGAGCAAGAAATAAACGGAAAACAAATTGTCATTTTTGTCATGCATAATAAAATACTGAAGGTCTACAGCACCCAGTATTCCCAGGGGAGGTCTCCCATCCAAGTACTGACGGGGCCCGACATTGCTTAACTTCGGTGATCAGACGAGAACATTTTCAACATTTTCAATGTAGTATGGCCGTACACAGCATGTAGATGTAAATGCGAGAATTTAACGGAAAACAAATTGTCGTTTTTGTCATGCATAATAAAATACTAAAGGTCTACAGCACCCAGTATTCCCAGGAGGTCTCCCATCCAAGTACTGACGGGGCCCGACATTGCTTAACTTCGGTGATCAGACGAGAACCGGTGTTTTCAATGTAGTATGGCCGTAGACAGCATGTAGATGTCAATGCCAGAATTTAACAAAAAAAAACAACAAATTGTCATTTTTGCCATGGATAATAAAATACAGCACCCAGTATTGGCAAGAGGTCTCCCATCCAAGTACTGACGGGGCCCGACATTGCTTAACTTCGGTGATCAGACGAGAACCGGTGTTTTCAATGTAGTATGGCCGTAGACAGCATGCAGATGTAAATGCGAGAATTTAACGGAAAACAAATTGTCGTTTTTGTCATGCATAATAAAATACTAAAGGTCTACAGCACCCAGTATTCCCAGGAGGTCTCCCATCCAAGTACTGACGGGGCCCCGTATTGCTTAACTTCGGTGATCAGACGAGAACCGGTGTTTTCAATATAGTATGGCCGTAGACAGCATGTAGACGTAAATGCAAGAATTTAACGAAAAACGAAATGTCATTTTTGTTAGGCATAATAAAATACTAAAGGTCTACAGCACCCAGTATTCCCAGGAGGTCTCCCATCTGACGGGGCCCGACGTTGCTTAACTTCGGTGATCAGACGAGAACCGGTGTTTTCAATGTAGTATGGCCGTAGACAGCATGTAGATGTAAATGTGAGAATTTAACGGGAAACAAATTGTCAGTTTTCTCATGCATAATAAAATATTGAAGGACTACAGCACCCAGTATTCCCAGGAGGTCTCCCGTCTCAGGCCCGACATTGCTTAACTTCGGGGATCAGACGAGAACCGGTGTTTTCAATGTAGTATGGCCGTAGACAGCATGTAGATGTAAATGCGAGAATTTAACGAAAAACGAATTGTCATTTTTGTCATGTATAACAAAATACTAAAGGTCTACAGCACCCAGTATTCCCAGGAGGTCTCCCATCCAAGTACTGACGGGGCCCGACATTGCTTAACTTCGGTGATCAGACGAGAACCGGTGTTTTCAATATAGTATGGCCGTAGACAGCATGTAGACGTAAATGCAAGAATTTAACGAAAAACAAATTGTCATTTTTGTTAGGCATAATAAAATACTAAAGGTCTACAGCACCCAGTATTCCCAGGAGGTCTCCCATCTGACGGGGCCCGACATTGCTTAACTTCGGTGATCAGACGAGAACCGGTGTTTTCAATGTAGTATGGCCGTAGACAGCATGTAGATGTAAATGTGAGAATTTAACGGGAAACAAATTGTCAGTTTTCTCATGCATAATAAAATATTGAAGGTCTACAGCACCCAGTATTCCCAGGAGGTCTCCCGTCTCAGGCCCGACATTGCTTAACTTCGGTGATCAGACGAGAACCGGTGTTTTCAATGTAGTATGGCCGTAGACAACATGTAGATGTAAATGTTAGACTTTAACGGAAAACAAATTGTCATTTTTGTCATGCATAATAATGTGACTAGTGCGATGCGTACCCCACCTTATTTTTGTATAAGTTACGTAATCATCTGTTCATTATTTAAATCGCATCGCTAGCGCCCTCTGGCAGCTTCCCTTCTTGTCTTATTCCGTTCTGGGTTGAAGACCCTCATGACGTGTCACTGTTTGCTGTCTTAACCCAACAGGTAAAGATATACTTTGTTCATTTATTATTATAGAGGGCTGCGTTTGCAGACTTTGGTGTGAGAAGCAACTCGACCTAACCAACACATGTGAATAATATTACTAATCATCGAAGGATGGCTACATGTATATTATTAATTTTAACCCCATTCCCTATCAATTTAGAAAACATTCAATCAATATAAATTAACCACAACCCTTATAACTGCCAAGAAACATTTTTAAGTCACTTACTCTCTTCGAAACCGATTGAACTTAATGTTTTTGGTCAGACGCGTACGCAGGATTTTTTCAAGGCTATGGAACCCTGTACTTCACACCCCCCTTGCATAAGCAAGGAGGAAGAAACAATAAAAAAATACCAAAATGTAAGTCTTAAACATAAAATAAAATTGTGTATTATTTTAACGGTGGCAAAATAGTCTGCAGTGCAGTTTAAACAAATTTTCCATTGAATACTTTTTTATTTTATTTTTTTTTTTTTTTGGGGGGGGGGACTTCTTGTGCAGATCGAATAGAATAATTAAATCTGTAATTATTAGGCCTTCGTGTATCGTTATAGCATGGGATTTGTCCCGTGGAAGCTATCTAAACTAACCCAAAAGAGTAACAAAACCTTTCATGAATTGTTTGTCAAATATTTTATTTGAATAAATTAAGGTTGATGATTCTTATAAATAATGAGAATTGAAGTCTCGCACATGAACGGTCATATCATGATGGTGCTGGCCGCTGGCCAAAAAAATCCCGACAGTAATAGCATAGCGTGCGTGAAATTTTGCACTGTGCATGTCGCGTGCGACGGCTCCAGAACCACGTCTCAACAACACGCAACGTTCGTCTCATGTGCGAGTACTACAACCTCAAAATAAAGACATTAAAACAGGAAAATCATACAAACAATTGACAAAACATTATTCTATGAGTAAACTTGCAGAAAATTAATCGAAAAAAGGTGGATACGATTAAAACGGAACAGTTAGCAAGTATGGACTTCCTTAAAAATATTTGAAGGTACTCAGGCTCACAGGCCATAATACCTTCACGAAAGGTGGAAATTTAACCTTCTGGTGCGTCTTCCGCAAGGCGGTTAAGAATCTTGTCCGTATTTAGTAGTCCGGGTTTAGTAGAAAGGCTGCTGCAATGCTGCAATCAACTACGGAGATAGAGATTTAGAGATTCGTGCCGCTGGTGCGCGCCACGCCACCTTTATAAAATTATTTCACACTGCTTTGTACTGCGGACGTGGTAGAGTTCACATTGTATGTCTTCAAACGCGCTCCGCCGCGTTGCGATTTTGCTCACGCCACTTACATAGTACGTGTAAACGCGGAGTGGGGTGGAAGGGCCTACACGAACAATGTCAAAATCCCCCCGTTTCATACTTGTTATTTATTATGTTTTTTTTCTTTCTTTTTAATTTGTTTAGCGGTAATAAAAAAAAAATCTTTCTCCTTTTCTGTACTTTGGTACTCTCTTTTCCATCCCCATTTTTACAGGGCAAAGGGGGGTGTTTAACAGCCAAAACACCCCCTGCGTACGCGCCTGTTTTTGGTACTAGATCGGTAACCGCATTTAGAACACCGCGTAAGCTAGAAAGAGAGAGAGAGCGAGCCTGCTGTGACGCCGCGAGAGGGCGCCCTTCCCTAAAACTACAGAACCTTGAACTCTACATTAATTTCATAGTTATTTCTTAGATCAATTAATATTTAGTAAAGGCAATAATATCCTTAAGTTGCATTTGGTCTAGATTATGGTCTACTAGCTTTGATGGATATTTTGGTAAGACGAAATAGCGTTAGCAATCCACTGACTAGCGACATTTATATTTTAGATATTTTCCTAGTCATTATAACCTTTAAGTAATGATTGTGCCAGTGAGAAAATTTTTTAGTTTGTTTAATCACTGCTTTTGAAATTGGAAATGATTTATGTTTGTTAGATTTCCTCATTACGTTTTCCTAAAATCAAAGATGTCTGCCGCGTCTTGAGTTTTTGCGCCAACCGCGGTTATTGTTCATTACATTATTTTAGTGTTAACTATTTTTAATATATTAGTTGTTATTTTGTAAAATTATTCTGTTGAGGGTTCTGCTGTCTTCACCCAACAGATTCAATAAACCAGCTAAAGCAACAGATAACTTGCCGTTTAGCCCGTATTCTTTTTAAGGGTCACATTTTGGTGGAAGATCCGGGTACGGGCTCATCAACCATCAACGGCATCTACTATCAGCCACTACCAGTATAACTGCTACAATACCCAGCTACTCACACCAATCAGACGGCTAACATCACCCCGGAAGGTGCTAAATTATCACCCACAAGTTCCACCCCTGTTAAATGCAACGGCGACCGGGCGTGAAGCCTTGCCTGAGTTTCTTATTGTCCGGCAACATCCATCCAATGCTTGGCATTTTTGGACCACCTAGTTTCCCGACTGACGAACACAACGAACTCTGAGCCTCCGTCAGCCGAAGGTTGTCTTCATTCATCCATCCCCTGGCAGAACTGTTGAACATTTTTCGCCGACAGCGTCAACCTCGGACTAAAATTGTCGTGAACATTTTTTTTTTCTCGTGAACATTTTTATCACAAACTCAAACCTACAATAGACCTTATGCATTGACGTCATCACGTCGCCATCTCAGAGGTAAATCGATGATGTAACAATGGAAACGCAGAGATTTGTACGCGCGGCGCACAGGATTGGCCAATGAACAACTTCATTTTGACCTCTAGGCGAGGGCGCCCCACTCAAATGACGTCATGTGCATAAGGTCTATCGCGTATGGATAACACCAGCAGATGTATACGTCATCCAGATTGATCAAGACTGCACACAGCTACTACAAGACGCTCTGTAAGTTACTGTAGCAACAATTGTCCCAAAGAATTGGATTGACTCTGAACACTTATGGCCATCTATTGTATTATGATTTCCGATTTGGCACTATTGCTGGTCATTAATCGTGTTTGGTATTTGGGCCAGGTGTCCACAAATTGGATTAAGTACCTGTAGTTTCAAACAGCTGTAGAGTATCCACTTTTAGAAATCCATTCAGGCATTCCTCACTCTCGATAGTTCTGGTATACAAAAGAAAACAGTACATTATTTATTCTTCGTGTGGAACATTTTAATCGTTCCGCTGTGTGAATTTTCATTTTTTTTTTCTGGCTGTGTAAGTCGAGAAGTTCATTGCATTGTTCTTAATGTTTGCTTTTTTTTCTTTTTTTTTTGCAAAGAGATTCTCCTGAGGTGTAATTTTTTTTCTGAATACTGATCGTGTTCAGATTTGCATTTAGTATTGATACATGTATATTTGTATTTATTGCTGATTGTTGATCGTTCTCCTTTTGTTTGTTCATGTGAACGATTGAGTTGCGCATTTGCATTGTACTTACCTTTTGGTCTCATGGTCTTATTTTATTTAAATTTGCAGAGTATTCCATTTATTAATTGATGATATTTATGTGCATTTTGTTCTCCTGCATATCAGTTTTCTTTGTATCCCCTCTTTGGACTGTGTTCTTGCAAGCCCAGATTGTCTCCTTCAAAACAAAATGGGTACTTCTAGAGGTCACCTGTCTGACGAAGAACTCTTCCCATCATCCACCGCAGCAATCTGTCACAGATCATCTAGTCGAACTCAATTGAGCTTTCCTCAATCCACTCGACCTAAAGCAAGACGTATCCTTCAAGCTACCTCTTCCTTCCTTCGCAACATGCAAAGACCTTCGCAACATGCAAGAGACCACTGATCACATGCTTCCACAACTAGAAGGAATAGAAAGACGACTACCCCCAAGACACCTCCCGACACTCGGCAGAAGATTTGCATTTACCACGGTCAACTCCCATACGGCATTTTCCACTGCCGAAGCCAGTTTTTGGATCAACTGACTACCCAGTACTCACACCGCAGAACCAAAACCCACCGGTACCTAACCGTGACTCTACTGTTCATTCATCTCATCAGCACCGTCTACTTCCATCACATCAGGTGAAAAGTGTACCCATCTTTACCGGACGTGACCAAGGTACAACCATCGCCATCGAAGATTGGGTTCGAGACGTGAAGTATCTCATCGAAACCACATCCATGCCCACAGAACTTCAATTTTCTACCATTGTTCGCTATCTTGGTGGTGCTGCAAGAAAACTTGTTCTAAATCTCCATCCAGTGAATCAAACTCCAAGCAGCGTTTTTGCAGAACTTAAGGCACAGTTTGGAGACATATACCTGTCTGGTGATCCACTGGCCAGCTTTTATGAGCGCGTAAGACTTCCCAATGAAGTACCAAGCATCTTTGCTGTAGAACTTGAAGCGACGCTGAGAACCATAGAAGAAAAGTCAACTCTATGGCGGGCCGAAGTAACATTTATTACCATTAGCAAGGTGTTTAAAACAATTTAATGCTATTAACGATGTCTTTGGTGTATTTAAAGATATCTCTAAATGATTTAGAGATATCTCTAAATGATTTAGAGATATCTCCAAATGATTTAGAGGTATCTCCAAATGATTTAGAGATATCTCTAAATCGGGTTTTGATTTGCAACAGCATTAAGGTGTTGTTAAAATGTTGCTGGCAACATCGATGTGTGTAATCATCATGACTAACAAATTGGCAACATTATATACCTTGAGTGTGCACAAAACCGCTACCGACTTAGAGATATCTCTAAATGAATTAGAGATATCTCTAATTCATTTAGAGATATCTGTAAATCATTTAGAGATATCTCTAAATGATTTAGAGATATCTCTAAATGATTTAGAGATATCTTTAATTCATTTAGAGATATCTCTAAATCATTTAGAGATATCTCTAATTCATTTAGAGATATCTGTAAATCATTTAGAGATATCTGTAAATCATTTAGAGATATCTCTAAATCATTTAGAGATATCTCTAAATCATTTAGAGATATCTCTAAATCATTTAGAGATATCTGTAAATAATCTTCAATTATTTTTAAAGATGTTCCTAATGGTAATAAATGTTACTTCGGCCCGCCATAAAATTGGCAACATTATATACCTTGAGTGTGCACAAAACCGCTACCGATTTAGAGATATCTCTAAATCATTTAGAGATATCTCTAAATCATTTAGAGATATCTCTAAATCATTTAGAGATATCTCTTATTCATTTAGAGATATCTGTACATGATTTAGAGATATCTCTAACTCATTTAGAGATATCTCTAAATGATTTAGAGATATCTCTAAATGAATTAAAGATATCTCTAAATCATTTAGAGATATCTCTAAATCGGTAGCGGTTTTGTCCACACTCAAGGTAGTCATGATTTTTACACACATCGATGTTGTCACTGACATGTTAACAACACCTTAATGCTGTTTCAAATAAAAATACGATTTAGAGATATCTCTAAATCATTTAGAGATATCTCTAAATCATTTAGAGATATCTCTAAATGATTTAGAGATATCTCTAATTCATTTAGAGATATCTTTAAATCGTTGCCAAAAATGCTCTTACGTGTACTACTTATTTAGAAACAAAATTCGTCTCTTCGACGAATGGGATTAATGTGAAAAAAATGAGAGATATCTCTAAATAATTCAAGATATCTCTAAATATTTAAAGATATATTTAAATATTTAGAGATATCTCTAAATAATTAGAGATATCTCTAAATAATCTTCAATTATTTTTAAAGATGTTCCTAATGGTAATAAATGTTACTTCGGCCCGCCATACAACTCCAAGCCGACCATTTCCAAACAGAAACAGCATGCTCACGCAGCAATTCATGAGAGGTGTTAAAGACGAGAAGGTAACACAGACACTTGCACCAATGAAACCAAGAGAGATGACTTTCAGGGAACTTCAGATTGAACTTCGTCAACTGGAACGCGAGTCTCGGATGGCAGCTGCTGCAAAGACTGGAACCAAACTCCAAACCCAGCAATCACAGCAGATCCGTCCACTATACAGCCAGCAAAACTCATCCAAGATACCTGATACGAAGGTCCTTGACCAAAACCAGCAAATGGCCAAGATCCCTAAGCAGAACACTGACCACGAGGTGTTGCAAAATCTTCTCGCCACTGTTAACCAACTAGCCCTAAGGGTTGAGCAGATTTCTGAAGCACCACGCCGATCTCAACAACCAAGAAAAGACCAGTCACCTGCTAGCCATCGAGTTTTCCGCCATAGATGCGGCAAGGAGGGACACATTGCCAAAGGCTGCTGAAGTGCACCTTTAAACCTCAACGGCCCGCGGCCAATGGGCAAGCCGTCAGAGGCCAATAATCAGCAAGCCCAGTAATATCTCCTTCAAACAACGCATTCCATGGCAGCAGTCTTCAATAAACCAAGGTGATAGCAGGCCTCTCCATCATCAGCAGTTGATTGGTCCCAACAACGTCGATGTAGTCAGAATCAATGGTATCAACTACACTGCTCTAATAGACTCTGGTTCTCAGATAACTTCAATAACAGAAGACCTGGTGAAGCACCACCGTGAGCTTCAGAACATAGACATTTCTCCTTCAGATGTCTCCATCGAGAGTGCCAGTGGCACTGTGTACCTCACATTGGTGTTGTACCGATAACCATTGGTATAATAGACGCAGCCTACAAAGATGTTCCTGCATTCGTCGTCCCAGTAGACCATTACCGCAGAGATGTTCCAGTCCTCATTGGCACCAATGTCATTAGAGCAGTAAAGCGAGATAAACAAAGTGCAAAGAATAATAATCAGTCCATAAGTATCACTGCCTCAGAACCTGACAACAATGACGGCACTATTGGCTACGCCAAATACATCGGCAGTCCCAGAGTTATACCACCTGGCCAAGAAGAAGATATCATTTGCCAGGCACCACGTGGCAAAGGTCTTCCTTATACAGCTGTCGTTGAAAACTTTCCTCAGAGCTCCTCATGCTTAAAAATCGGCAACCTGGTCACAGATATTGAGCCTAACTGTCAAGTAACAGTTCGACCATGCAACATCTCTTTTTCCAGCAAAGCGCCCAGATAGCGCCCAGACTCTGGAATTCATTACCTGAAAACCTTAGGGAAATACAAAACATCTCTCTTTTCCATCAACGACTAAAAACACACCTGTTCACACTTGCTTTCCCTACCATTTGATAATGTATTCCTTTTGTTTCATCTTGACCGGCGCCTTTGAATGTTTTTTCAACAGATTTAGTGCGCCTTTACAAATGCTGTGTTATTATTATTATTATCTCCGCATGGCTAGTCGCCATCAAGCACAACTGTAAACTCGCAAAGCTGTCATCTATTTTGCACATCGATAATCTACCAATTAGTGGCGACCATGATGACAATCTCCTTCATGTCAGGGCCAAGCCCAGGAAGGTCCAGCAGAGATTGGACGCACACCCCTCGTTGACCTATCCAAAGCAGAATTGAACGAGTCGCAAAAGAAGCAGCTTGAGAGTCTTCTTCAGAAATATTCTGACGTTTTCTCATCCAGTCCAGTGGACTTTGGATGTACGTCGACCATCAAACACTCCATCCCACTAATAGACAACCAACCCTTCAGGCTACCTTACCGCCGAATTCCTCCATCACAATACTAAGCTGCCAAAGAACATCTCAAGGGCATGGAAGACGCAGGTGTCATCCGCAGAAGCAACAGTTCATTTGCTTCACCAATAGTGATTGCTCAAAAGAAGGATGGATCGATACGCTTATGTATTGATTATCGACGCCTGAACAGCAAAACCGTGCGAGATGCATATCTACTACCGAGTATCAATGAAGCATTGGATGCTCTTGGAAATACCAAACTCTTCACCACACTAGACCTCACATCGGGTTACTGGCAAGTCCAAATGAAAGACCAAGACATACCGAAGACAGCGTTCACTACCCCGATGGGCCTATTTGAATGTAACCGGATGCCCTTTGGTCTAGCAAATGCTCCCGCTACGTTTCAACGCCTTATGATGACTTGTCTAGGTGAGCAGAACTACGTCACTTGTCTTTTATACCTCGACGATATCATCATCTTCTCCGCTAACTTCGAAGACCATCTTGAGCGCCTTTCGAAAGTGTTCTCTTGTCTAAGGCAACATGGCCTTAAACTCAAGCCATCTAAGTGTAACCTCCTCCAAGAAGAAGTCAAATACCTTGGACACATAATCTCGAGCAAAGGTATTTCTACCGACCCAGACAAAACTCAACAAGTAGAACACTGGCCGACTCCGTCCAACCGCAAAGAATTACTACGGTTCCTAGGCTTCACTGATTTATCAAAGGTTATTCGCACAGAGCCTCACCTCTCTACAAACTCACCTCTGGTGACCCAAGAAGAAAAAAGAAGAACGTCAAAAAGACATCTCCATCGGTAACACCACCATTCATCTGGACGAAAGAGTGTCAATGCGCCATGGATCAGTTGAAACAACAGATGACATCACCTCCTATCCTCGCATATGACGACTATGACAGTTGAGGGCGCTGCACTAGCGGCGACCATTCGTTTTTGGTCAGCTCCAGTTTTGTTTACATTTTATCCGTTTTTACTGTGTTTGTGAAGTAACTGCATACTTTTTACATTAACCGTGTAGAGGAAAATTGAATCTTCGGTGGATTGAAAATAGATATGTGTAAAACTACGTATTTGGCAGTATTGATTGTGTGTGTTCTGTTGTGTTCTTCTGGATATGGCATAGCACAACTAAATGGCCACCACTACACACGTGAGTACCTACTGAGCCTACAGCAGGGTGCCGTTGACTCTCGTGATCTGCAACATAAGACTTTCCTGTTGAAATGCTCCCCACTGAAACCCAAACAACTGACACAAATAAACAATATTGTAAAAGAAGGAAAAGAGGAAAGCTGGGAAGTGTAAGGAGAAAACTAAAGAAATTGCACCAGAATGGTAAAATGCCTCTCCCATCGATTTTATTATCCAATGTCCGTTCCTTACGCCCCAAAATGGATGAGCTTCAAGCATCGATTAATCACATGTGTGAATACAGAGGCTCTGGTATCCTCGCCTTCACCGAGAAATGGTTAGACGAAACAATCCTGAGTAAAGATCTGCATATAGACGGCTTTGGATCTCCTATTCGACTTGATAGAGACAAATAAATCACAGGGAAGAGACAGGGTGGGGGCGTATGTCTCTATATAAACGAGAGATGGTGTAACACATTTATTGTTCGGGAAAAGATATGCACCCCAGATATTGAGCTTCTGTCCGTTTCACTTCGCCCGTTCTACATTCCAAGGAAGTTTCCTCAATTGTTTTTCATTGTTGTGTACATGCACCCTCGTGCAGATATAAGTTGTGCTTCAGAAACAGTTGCTAATCACATCCACCAGCTTGATTTGATTTCACCAGATGCACTTAAGTTTATTCTTGGTGATTTCAACCACTGTGTTTTAGACAAAACACTGAAAACCTACCAACAATACGTTACATGCCCCACACGTATGAAAAAAACTCTTGATTTGTGCTACGGTTCCATTCCCTCTGCATATAAATCGATCCCCTAGCCACCCATTGGATCGGCTGATCACAACAGTGTATTTTTGGCACCAGTTTACAAATCAGTGTTCCAGCGATGCCAACGAGTTGTAAAAACTGTTAAGCACTGGACTAAGGACAGCATTCTTTGCTCACAAGGGCGCTTTGAGTGCACTGAATGGCAAACATTCCAGGACACAAGCTCTACCTTGGATGAACTGGTGGACGTGGTTACATCTTATATTCAATTCTGTGTAGATTCTGTGATTCCATCCAAACAGATTACAGTTTTTCCCAACAATAAACCGTGGGTCACAAAGGACTTAAAAGCTGTTCTAAATAAAAAGAAAAGGACATTTTATCAAGGAACAACTGAAGAAAAAAGCAAGTAAATAAAGAGGTCAAATTAGCCATAAGACGAGCTAAGCTGACTTACAAAAACAAAGTCGAGTCTAAATTTACCGGTGGTAATTTTCGTTCTGCATGGCAAGGAATCAAGTCAATGGCTGCTACCAATACATCACCTGTGATACATAGTCGTCCACGAATTAAATTACAGGGTGTTAATGATGATGTTCTCCCAGACGTCATTAACAAGTCTTTTACACGCTTTGAAAAGTTTCACTTCTCTTCTGACATTGCTGATCTAAAGTCGTCTTTGTCGGTAACACTGTCATTGATCAGAAGACTGTAGCGAAATATTTGAAATCGACCAATGTAAATAAAAGCTCCGGGCCTGATGGTATTTGTGGAAGAACTCTTCGTTATTGTGCTAATCAGCTCAGTGGTGTCTTCAGACATCTATTCCAAACTTCTGTTGACACTGCCACTATTCCCATTATTTGGAAAACATCTACTATTATTCCAGTACCAAAGAGAGACAAGCCTAAAGAACTTAATGACTTTAGACCTGTTGCACTTACCTCACTTGTACCATATTGTCTTTTACAGAACACCAGTTAGACCCTCTACAATTTGCTTACAGGGCTGGTAGAAGTATTGATGATGCTAAGCTTTTCATGTTGAATACACTGTACACTCACCTTGAGAAGCCTTGTACCCATGCTAGGATTCTTTTTGCAGATTTCTCATCAGCTTTCAATTTAAAGGGACACACCGGCTTACTGTTTACCTAATTTAGTGATGTGTAATAACAGACAATAATATTTAAATGGTTGTTGTAAAAAAAAATCATCAAAATATCACGTAATTAACGAAAAATGTGTAAATTCACGTGTAAATAAAAAAACAGACATAAACGGACAGTTTGTATTCTGTGTACGACGAACTGGACGAACTTACTTGCAATGGAGAACGTTTCTTCGGCATCCAAGGATCGGTACAAAAAACATCGCATGGAAAAACCAGAAGGCGGTCCAACGAAAAGTAAAAAGTAAAAAAACAACAACAACAACACGATAAATCCAAAGGGAAAGCCAGCATGTGCCAAGCGAGCCTCCCGCCTTCGCTGCAAGCGGTTGCCTTTCTCCCGCAAGGTTGTGTATTGTCACCGTTTCTGTATATTTTGTACACAGACAATTGTAGAAGTAGCCATGATGATAGATTTTTAGTTAGATTTGCTGATGACAGTGCACTTATTTCACTCTTTACTGGACCAGAAAATAATCACGGTGATGTTCTCAAAGGATTTGTTGACTGGTGTGATGATTCTTACTTGGAATTGAATGTACAAAAAAACCAAAGAACTTATTGTTGATTTTATGAAGAAGAATGAGGATGTTCCTTCAACCATTATTCACGGTCAAGAAGTAGATATTGTATCAAAATACAAATACCTGGGAACTATTTTTGATGGCAAACTGAGGTGAGATGAGAACACAGATTTGGTTATTAAGAAAAGTCATCAACGCTTGTATTTTCTCCGGAAGTTAAAAACATTCTCTGTTGACACAACTATTCTCAGTCTTTTTTATCAGTCGTTTATTGAAAGTGTGTTGTGTTTTTCATTCATTTCCTGGTATTTTAATCTAAGTATAAAGAACAAAAACAGTTTGAAAAAGGATTGTCAGCCTGGGGTGTAAAATTATCGGAGAACCACAGAGAGACCTTACTCAGTTCTGTGAGCAACATATACTCAGGAAAGGTAAATCCATCATAGCCAGTGACTGCCACGTATACTTAAACACATGTTTCAATATCTTCCATTTGGACGCCGATTTAGATTGCCCCCTTGCAAAACTAAAAGAAGAAAGTTCTCTTTCGTTCCAGTGGCAACCAGACTCCTGAATGGTTGACGTTTTGCACTTGTTCCACTGTCTTTCTTCATGTGTACGGAATGTTGGCTATTTAGGGGTCTGGTTCACCACTATCTAAATATATTTTAATTTGTCTAAATGTTTTCCTATAGAAGTTTTAACACTTTTTCGTCTTTTTAAAATTTTTACAATTTTGTATTGTTGTTTATTGACATTTTATAAGCCCTAGCTGTCTTTTGTTTTTAATATGGAGCTGTTCAACCACTTGTAATTGCCTCTTAAGGATAAATAAAGTTGTTTGAATTGAATTGAATTGAACATTCACTTCCGTTCATACTACAGACGGACGCGTCGGGAGTAGGGCTTGGAGCTGTTCTTAGCCAAGTCCAAAACGGAACAGAGAGAGTTATCGCATATGCCAGCAGATGTCTCAGCCCCACCGAATCTCGCTATGCAGCACATAAGTTAGAGTTCCTGGCAATGAAGTGGGCGATTACTGACAAGCTACGAGATTATCTTCTGGGAAACCCATTCACTGTGCTCACCGACAATAACCCCCTTCTCTACGTCGCTACATCTGCGAAATTAGACGCAACAGGCCAGAGATGGGTCGCAGCGCTCTCTTAATATAATTTCACTGTGAAATACAGACCCGGAAAGAGCAATGGAGCAGCGGATGCACTCTCTCGTAAGCCGCATGATGATGCATCAAGAATTATGTTGCCGTTCCAGAAAGATGTCATCACACCTCCTCATGTAGTGCAAGCAATCTGCAACAGCCAACCACCAAAATCAACCCCATTCATTGAGCCTCCGGTTGCAAGATGTGAAGTCTTGACTCAGAAACACGCTTTACCTTCAACAAATGAGTTGCCTAGAATCCCAGAAAAAGACATCATATCTGCTCAGAGGAGTGACCGCGACATAGCCAAAGACATACACTATCTCGAGAAAGGCAGAAAACCAACCAAAACAGAGAGAAGCTGTGAGAAACTTGGATGTCTCCTGTACATCCGGCAATGGTATAAACTCCGAATGAAGAACGGTATACTCCATCGTTTGAGACAGAACATAGACGGATCAACAGCAGAGCAACTTGTTCTCCTTCAACATTTCAGAGACGCTGTTATGACGTCACTACACAATGACTTCGGCCATCTTGGTTACGAGAGAACGCTAGACATGACAAGAACTCGCTTCTTCTGGCCTAAGATGGCAAGTGATATTAAAACATGGTGTGAACGGTGCAAAAGGTGTTGCCTGAGAAAAACTCCCTCAACAAAAACGCGTGTACCTCTGGTCAGCATCACTACATCTGAGCCTATGGAACTACTTTGCATCGTTTATCTCAAACTGGAAAGAGGCAAAGGTGGCTACGAGAACATACTGGTTGTCACAGACCATTTCACGAAGTATGCTCAAGCGTTTCCATCCCGTGACCAGAAGGCAGGCACAGTCGCCAAAATACTCTGGGAAAAGATTATCCAGCACTATGGATTTCCTGCACGAATACATGCCGATCAGGGGCGCAACTTTAAAAGCCAACTCATCCGAGAACTTTGTAAGATCTGTGGCATCAAGAAAAGTCGTACTACCCCTTATCATCCTCAAGGCAATGGACTTACCGAGCGTTTCAACCATACACTACTGAACATGCTTGGCACACTAGAAGAAAACCAACACGTCGAAATCATGACGCACGCGTACAACTGCACACGTCACGACTCCACCGGTTATGCCCCGTTCTACCTTATGTTTGGCAGACACCCAAATCTACCAGTAGATTTGATGTTCGGCATCAACTTCACTAACAGCGAATCTACTTCAAACTACGAAGATTATGTAGAACAACTGAGGGAAAGACTTCAAAAATCATACAAGAAGGCCAGTGATTACGTCAAACAGGCACAATCGAAACAGAAACGGCTTTACGACAGCACTCTGAAACTAAAGTGAGTCAAACAGCCTTAATTAGTAATTTTAGACAATTTTTGACAATTTTTTGTCAAAATGTGGTCTAAAATGACGAATTAACGCTGTTTTGACTAAGTTAGTTTTTAGAGTGAGAGGTTCCCGCATTTCTCCTCTGCGTCCAGGTGACAGAGTGCTCGTTCAAAATAAAAACCTCATTGGAACCAGCAAGTTAGCTGACAGGTGGGAATCACAGCCTTATATTGTAACTTCCAAGCATCAAGATCTACCTGTGTATAATCTACGTTCTCTCGGCAATGGAAAAGAAAGAACAGTACACAGAAACCTGCTGACTCCGTGTATGTTTTTGCCGACAGAAGAGAACAACACCATAATCGAAGAGCCCTGGATGAAATCTCAGACAGAGCCAGACACAGAACAAGGGAATTACAAAGTTCCAACTACAAACTCCGAGCAGAGTGAGAGCAGTGATTATGAGATGGACATAGCGTTTATTCCAGTAGACACACAGCCTCCTTCACCGTTACCTCCTGTCCTAACTCCATTGACGGATCTTCATAAAGAAAATAGTTATGAAGCTTCTCAGGTTTCTCCTTCTATCTCACTACCGTCACTTACTCCGCAGTTAGTGCCAACGCAAGCTAACGAGCATACAGATGAGACAAACTACTCTGAAAGTACAACCGCTATTTCGCCACCCAGCCCTAGACCAATTAGAACGAGAAAACCTGTGTTAAGGTTGACATACGACTTCCTTTGCCAAACAAAGCAACACCGTATACCATGTCTATCACATCAAGAAAATGCAGAAGAATTTTCAACAGGTGGAAAGGACCTAAGATGGCAGAGACGAGAAGAAAAACTTATCTACGTCTCCTGCAAGAACACAGTCCACTCTAAACTTTTTTCTTCCTGAATTGCATATTATATTTGATTTGAATTGTTGTAAATATAATTGTTTCTTTATTTGTACAATTCATTTTTATACGGAGATCCAAAGGAAAAGAGAGATTCAAGTTGCATTAATTACACCACTTAATGCCATTACATTTACTTTTCTTGTATAAAGTTATTGCAGGTGACACGTAATTAAGATGATCTGCATTTTGTTAGGTTTACTATTTTTCCCCTCTCAAATTGAAAGATTCTCAGAGAGGCATTTGAGTTAATTTAAATAATTTCTCCTATAATTGGTGATTTACTTCAGTTACAGAATACTTATCTGTTTTCATCGCAGTGAATACTTTGAAGACTAGAGGTTAACCCTATCAGGACCGGGCTTTTTTTTTGATGTACACGGACCGGGGAGGGGCACATAGTGCCCCCCCCCCTCCGTATTTTCTAAAGTGTTCGACCGATTTTGATGAAACTTGCCACAAATGTTCATTTCACTAAGTTCTACATGATGGCGTCATAAAATTTCCCAAAATCGTCACTAGAGGGCGTTTTGACTGTTTTTTGCCCATTTTTGGTCAAAAATCGTGTTTTCTCCATAACTTATGTATTTTTCGTCCGAATGTTTTGAAACTTGGCAAATTTGTACATTTTTACAAGATCAATATAATTTGAACCTAATTTGGTTACTGGAGTCACCTTTGAGTGCGTTATAATCCATTAATTTTTCCCATTTTGGGGAAAAACATTTTTTTTGCGTTTTCACTTCAAAATGAAAATGGCCGCCGCCAAGGGCCCAGGGAGAAATAATAAGGCTTGGTTGACAAATCCAAATATTTTTTGGGGTCTGAAAAGTAAGAAATTAGCATGTTAAAAATATTATTTTGTAACAAAAATTGATATAATTTGACCCCCTAATTACAGGCTGAAAACACAAAATCCAAGATGGCCGCCAAAAATGGCGGCCATTTTGAATTCCAAAAACCAATTAAGACTATCACGTGACTCATCACAATCACTTTTCTGGCAAAGAAATCAAAAATAAGTGGAAATTATGTTATAAAGTAAAAAAAATCACCAAATAACAGTAAAATTGTGTAACCCAAGGTAAAACAAATGGTTGCCATGGCAACAGCTAGCCCCCGGTATAAATTATTTTTTGCCATAATGATTGTTGATATATTTTGGGAAAAGTCAGAAAATTTCGCGGTGATCGGAGTAAGCGCGAAAAAGTTACGGGGAAAACATCGGTAGGGGGGGGGGCACATTGTGCCCCCCTCCCCGGTCCAGATAGGGTTAAACTGATTCAGTGATTATCATTTTATTTCTTGCGTAAAATTAGTGGATATATTTTGTACTTAACTTTTTCATTGTATAAATTTGTTAAATAATAAATGTAAGTTAAATGTCGAGGACGACATTTTTTTCTCCGGGGGAATAATGTGACGAGTGCGATGCGTACCCCCACCTTATTTTTGTACGTTACGTAATCATCTGTTTATTATTTAAATCTCATGGCTAGCGCCCTCTGGCAGCTTCTCTTCTTGTCTTATTCTGTTCTGGGTTGAAGACTCTCATGACGTGTCATTGTTTGCTGTCCATACCCAACAGGTAAAGATATACTTTGTTTATTTATTAGTGTTTAATATTTCATAGTTATTTCTTAGATCAATTAGTATTTAGTAAAGGCAATAATATCCTTAAGTTGCATTTGGTCTAGATTATGGTCTACTAGCTTTGATGGATATTTTGGTAAGACGAAACAGCGTTAGCAATCCACTGACTAGCGACATTTATATTTTAGATATTTTCCTTGTCATTATAACCTTTAAGTAATGATTGTGCCAGTGAGGAAATTGTTAGTTTGTTTAATCACTGCTTTTAAAATTGGAAATGACTTATGTTTGTTAGATTTCCTCATTACGTTTTCCTAAAATCAAAGATGTCTGCCGCGTCTTGAGTTTTGGCGCCAACCGCGGTTATTGTTCATTACATTATTTTAGTGTTCACTATTTTTAATATATTAGTTGTTATTTTGTAAGATTATTCTGTTCTGGGTTTAAAGACCCTCATGACGTGTCACTGTTTGCTGTCTTCACCCAACAGATTCAATAAACCAGCTGAAGCAACAGAGAACTTGCCGTTTAGCCCGTATTCTTTCTAAGGGTCACAATAAAATACTAAAGGTCTAAAGTACCCAGTATGTCTCCCATCCAAGTATTGACGGGGCCCGACATTGCTTAACTTCGGTGATCAGACGAGAACCACGTAGATGTCAAGG
The DNA here is from genome assembly GCA_911728455.2 of Marthasterias glacialis. Classification (NCBI taxonomy): domain Eukaryota; kingdom Metazoa; phylum Echinodermata; class Asteroidea; order Forcipulatida; family Asteriidae; genus Marthasterias; species Marthasterias glacialis. Next base: position 20,241,436 of record OU452221.1, read on the forward strand.
CAAGAATTTAATGGAAAACAAATTGTCATTTTTTTCATGCATAATAAAATACTAAACGTTTACATTACTGACGGGGCCTGACATGGCTTAACTTCGGTGATCAAACGTGAACCGGTTTCAATGTTGTATGGCCTTAGACAACATGTAGATGTCAATGCCAGAATTGAACACAACACAAATGTCATTTCTGTCATGCATAATACAATACTAAAGGTCTTTAGCGTCCAGTATTCCCAGGAGGTCTCCCATTGAAGTACTGATGGGGCCCGACATTGCATGCTTAACTTCGGTGATCAGACGAGAACCGGTGTTTTCAATGTAGTATGGCCGTAGACAACATGTCGATTTCAATACGAGAATTTAACGGAAATAAATTGTCATTTTTGTTATGCATAATAAAATACGGTCAGGACACTTGAGCAAGGCACTTAACCATAATTGCTTCGTAAAACTTGGGGAGGTAGAGCTTTCTGCTCTACCAGCCAGGCTTCTGATGGATGATACCAACGCCTACATCCTTACGGACTGGAGTAGTTGGCATTAGCCCCTGGGGAGAACAGAACAGGCATAACATTTTACATTAAAACAAAAAGTAAGAATCTACACTTTGTAAGTACATTAGTTGTGCGAAGAGCCGGGCTTTTTTTTTAGCCTTTTGCCAAGGCCTTCGCGGCTGAAACAGTTGTGTCCGCGAAGCGACTGGAACTGCAAACTACATGGGGGAGTGGCGCACATGTAGTCTGCAGTTCCAGTCGCTTCGCGGGCATAACTGTTTCAGCCGCGAAGGCCTTGGCGAAAGGCTAGGCTTTTTTGGACGTACGGGGACCGGGGGGCCACACGTAGTGCCCTCTCCGTATTTTACAAAGTGTTCGACCGATTTTGATGAAACTTGCCACAAATGGTCATTTTACCGAGTTCATGAGTACATGATGACGTCAAACAATTCCAAAATCGTCACTAGAGGGCGTTTTTGACTGTTTTCCCCATTTTTGGTCAATAACCGCGTTTTCTCCATAAATTCTGTATTTTTGTCAAAATGTTTTGACACTTGGCAAACTTGTTCATTTTAACAAGATCAATATATTACAAACCTAATTTAATGACTTGAGTCATCGATGGGGGCGTTATAACCCATTATTTTTCCCAATTTTAGGAAAAAATGTGTTTTTGCGTTTTTCACTTAAAAATTAAAATGGCAGCCGCACAGGGAGCAACACTGAGGCCTGGTTGACAAACCTAAATATTTTGTTGGTCTGATCAGTGAGAAATTAGTATGTTGAAAATATTCTATTGTTAAAAAACTTGATATAATTCAATCCCCGAATTACAGGCTGAAAAGATGGCCGCCAAAAATGGCGGCCATTTTTGAATTCCCAAAAGCATTTCAGACTGTGACGCGACTCATCACTATCACTTTTCAAGTCAAAACAAGAAAACCAAGTTGAAATTGTGTTCATAAAGTCCAAAAAATCACTTAAAAACACTAAAATCAAGTGGCCTAAGGTCAAACAAATGGTTGCCATGGCACCAGCTAACCCCGGTATCGTTTATTTTTTGCCAACATGATCCTATACAGTCAGACAATTTTGCAGTGATCAGACTAAGCGTTAAAAAACCCATTTCTGCTGTTTATTACCCTGTTTACTCCCTTTTTCATACGTCTGCATGATTTCATATTCTCACCATATACCAATTCCACAAAGGAATTTAATTTATACACTATTTCTTTTGCGTCTATACATAGGCAGCTGGACCCTTTACTCACTTAACACCTTTATCTGAGTAAATAATCCTGTCCTTCCATGCTAGCTGCATCACCCATGATGCAGCTTGCCCTATAGTTCAGTTCATTATCCCTTTTGTACTACCGAACATTGGACATCATTTTGTCCATACTGCTGTAGTTTGATTGGTCATCAACAATCCCTTTGTCTGTAATGCGTTCACTTTGATTGGCTATCATTTCCCCGCCTATTCTGGATTCCTTCCCACAATTTTACCCCCCCCCCCCTTTTTCCATAAATGGATCTAGCCGCACTCGCGCCGTAACACCAACAAAAACTTCATAATGCAGGACTGAGCGTATATCTTCAAAACTTATCGAGGCCCTCGAGCGGACCCCAAAGCACCCGAAGTTGTTTTCCTTTCGGGTTCGTTTCATTATTACCTTGAAACTTAATGTTTAGAATAAGTATACTCTTCTATTCTACATATCCTAATGCAATTCAACATTATGATTGCCATGAAAAATGAGTTGATATAACAGACAAAACAGTTGCACACAATTTACGAAATAGTAAAGAATGATACTTGAGTAAAATACAATTAATATTAAGGGAACATATAACATTGCTACGTAAGGGATCTTTACATGGTGACTGGGTTGAACGTCATCAAGCCGTATAGTCGCTGTTTAGGTGTTCATTATTCTCAGAGCTTCGCGGTGCGTTTGCGGTACTGAAATACCAGTCACTCATAATATCACATTGCTTAAAAAAGGGTCATATGTAGCCTCTTTACCATGTTGTGCTGGGGCTTTAAGCACAAAATTGCCAATCACACCAGGTTCCTGCTTATCTTTGCTTACCAGGAAACTATTAAGCAGTTCTATGGGCCCCGAACTTCTTGCAGGCAAAGTCAAAATATTACATTATATAGAGACTGCAGCGTAATGTTGTCAACTTTTGAAATGAAGAAAAGGGACACATATAAAAACTTGTCAAGCTTTTACTTTCCTTTTCTTTTGAAATGTTGACTTCCCTGCTCAGGGCAGTTTTTTTTTTCGCCGATCAACAGCTTTAAAAACCAAGCAGATTGATCGAGGTCCCGCTATGGACATCTAGGGAGAAAGGTCTGAAGGGCACATTTTTTCACCGTTCAATAAGATCAATTATAAAACAATTACTTAGTATCATAAGCGTCTAAAAGACCGTTACATTACACATATCTTTTTTTACTCCTTCCTACATACCAAAATCAAACAATGAACAACTCGTTAGATAAAATTAAATTGTAATAGTTCATGTTTACATTTCCCCATTTCTGTTGTGCTAGGATTATCGAGCGCCAATATTCGTATAATGATAACGATTTTCATTGTTTTTTTTGTGTGTTTTTTTTGTTTTTTTTGGGGGGGGGGACCATAACATACCTGTGCTCTATTTAATCAGTGGAGCATTAAGTTTTTAGTCAAGTAGGCGTATCACTGCTCTTTATCATTCAGTCCATTTTTGCCGATTTGACACCAGAATACCAACATTGCTTGGCTGTGTCTTCCCGGATATCCCGCATTGCCGCTCGCGTGACCTCTACTCGTTGCTGGCCTCCGACACGGATGTAACGCCTGACATCTTGACCTTTGGCTTTGGTGACACTAACGTCTTCGAGGTGGATGTCTTTGCCTACGAAGGAACCTGATTTGGGGAAGACGGTTTGCAACAAGTTTGTTTTAATTTATACCGACCGAATTTTGAATTTATGTATTGCGATAACACCATGTGATTATATCTATTTTGCTATATACAGTAGATTGTTCTTGTGAGAACTTGTCCTGTTATTAATTTTACTACCGCGAAGTAGGTTTCGGAATTCGGGGGACAACTTAGTTCTAAAAAGAACTATCTTGTTTATTCAGTACTACCTGGGGAGGTAAATCGGCCTTCTCGGATAATTTCACTGCCGCGGAGTGAGTTTATTGGTCTCAACGTTTCGACTAGCCTGCTCTAGTCACCGTCAGGGGCAAAGTAGATACAATCACATGGTGTTACCGCAAATTGATACCTCAACATGCAATGCCTAAAAACTTAAATTTTGAATTAAGTATTAATTTGTTGTCTATATAAAAGGTTATGTTGACATTTCTCTAACAGTGGTAAGAAAGAAAGAGTACAGTATTGAACATATTGACAGAATTACTGAAACGGGTTTGCTTCAAATGAAGTGCATCACTTACGATAGCTTACCATTAATTTGAGAAAAGGTACCGTGGAAAATATTTCAGCTGGATGAAATTGACTCGAATTGCACCAAATGTAAAATAGTTGACCCTTTTAGTAGAATAGTAATTTTTTTTTGCACCTCATATTTTCTATTCTGTTGATAATTTATAAATATTACGTTTAACCTTTTTTTGCTACTATGAAATCAAAAAATAAAATATAGGTTTGTTCCCGGTCAATTTCAGATAAAATAATTTCAGTTTCATTACACGCATTCAAAATCATGCATGTTTCCCAAATTCATTCAAACTGGGGTTTCTTTTTTCGTGCACACATGGTTTCGTTCTTCTAATTCAGGTTCGTTTCAGTCATTCTATTTATACATTCAAGGCTACATATTCACCATTCTTCAGTTGATTTTTTTCTCCCTAACACAATAGATGAAATTTAATGGTTGACTGCCATCCTGCTGTTGGCTTTAGCGAAATTGAATGATCTTTGCGACCTAATGAATTTGAATGATTCTATTTGATTTTATTATTATTATTATTATAATTTTTATTATTATTATTATTGAATTGACTTACCAATCCAACCAGCTACCGTGTCGGAAAAACCTTCACCGTTGTCGATGCTAAATCCCAAATAATCAGCTTTATTTCGGTGGCGCCCTACATGTCTTGTCACGACGAGGCTGATGCCTGCCCTTGGCTGGAGGATCAGGTGGGAACCACGAGACACCGAGAGGTTCAAACCGCCGTATAACTGAATCTGGTTGTTGTTCGTCCAAGTGAGTGAGAATGTACCATCTTCAGATGATATTTGTTCTGTGGAAACAACGATGCTATGGCGACCAAGTGTCATGAGTAGTCGGTCAATAATGAGCGGGATGGGATCGTTCCGTTTGGGATGGTTCAACGAACTTGCTACTTGAGCCTTGACTACCAATCCTGAAACAAACATGGCCAATTCAAGTCAGCTTAGTAATTATGAGCTTGTACATCAACAAAAAATGAAAAACAAACCCAAAACTGTATGGTTTTTGCAGTGTCCAAATATCAAAAGAATAGTCAGGTTGGTTACAGTCCCATTATTTTAGTCTTTAAAAAATGTGGTGAGTCTAAAGTTTTTGAACATACACTTATAATTTCAACACAATATTCAGAATAAAAAAATGCCTTAAAAATTCCATACCTTCTGAGTAGACATAAGATGCAACAAACAATTACCACATAAAAATGCAAATTTTGTGGAATGACAACTGCATTTTTCTATACGCTTTAATAATAAAACTGGCTCACCGTTAACAGCATCGTTCAGCAGGACCAGACGATCTCCGGGCACCGCGTTGACATCAAAGCACATGGTGACATTACTTTGTTTATCAAGTATCAAGAAATTAGGATTCACGTAGTTGACTTTTGTGTGTGGCCGAAAAGCGGAATAGATGAAAAAAAGAAAGAAAACCCTGTAACTTGAGAGGTTACTGAGATAAGACCACCTCAAAAACATAAGATCTCGTATTTGCCTTCTCTTTTTTACACAAGATGTCTGTATGTTCGCTAATTAATAGCCTTGTCTTTTGTATTTTTTTTTTTACCCCTTTTCTGGTCACACCAGCCAATTTCTTCTACCCACCAGTGGCGTAACGAAAGGGGGTGCACGGGGGGGGGGGGGGCACGTACCGACTAGAATTTTACCCTAGTTACGGCGCTGCTACCCACCCCATTTTGTCTCCTTTCTGATAACGTTTAGTTTGTTCATATCTTGCCTCTTCTCTCTGTTCACACTCCTTTTCCACCTGCCTGACTGCTCTTGTTACTAGTACGTGCGTTGTATTGTCATTAACCATTGAGAAAGACTCTGCTTTGAAGTCGAAATCTGAGGCCTTTAACTATTTGGCTTTTCTCTTTTACATTAAATTATACCGCCAGTTAAATAAATCATTTCTAGAAAAACCTTTCATTATTTTGATTTGACTTATTTAATACGATTCGACGAGTACACAAAAATCACCTTTTTGTCATTAACATATTGCTGAACTATACTCACCCGCTGTCGAAACTGTAGTAGTCGCTGGTGGCGTGGTTTGCGCCGTAGGTGCAGCAGATGTTACAGACGTTACTGGAGTCGTGGTTGGCGATGATGGAAGCGTTGTATGCGTAGTAGGGTTTGTTGTAGGCGTGGTTGGGTTTGTTGTAGGCGTGGTTGGAGACGTTGTATGTGTAATTGGAATGGTTGTCGGCGTTGAGGTCGACGTTGTATGTGGAACGGTTGTAGGCATCGATGGGCTGTTTGTACGCATGAGGAAACTGTCTATTTCTGAGGATTAGATGAAGACAGACACATTAAACCATGATTCTAGTCATATTCAGTTTAGTTGTTATATGAAACAAACTGACTTTGTAACCACATTGAAAAGAGAACAAAACTTAGGAACCACGTGTAGAGTTTATCCGAACGTGTGTTAAATTAATGTTAACTGTCTAATTGATTCAATTTAAGAGAACATTTCACATTGTGAAGATGTTGAACGAAGTCTTACAAGAACAACTGACTGCTCTTGTTACTAGTACGAGCGTTGTATTGTCATTAACCATTGAGAAAGACTCTGCTATGGAGTCGAAATTTGAGGCCTTTAACTATTTGGCTTTTCTCTTTTACATCAAATTATACCGCCAGTTAAATAAATCATTTCTAGAAAAAAAAAACTTTCATTATTTTGATTTGACTTATTTAATATGATTCGACGAGTACACAAAAATCACCTGTTTGTCATTAACATATTGCTGAACTATACTCACCCGCTGTCGAAACTATAGTAGTCGCTGGTGGCGTGGTTTGCGCCGTAGGTGCAGCAGATGTTACAGACGTTACTGGAGTCGTGGTTGGCGATGATGGAAGCGTTGTATGCGTAGTAGGGTTTGTTGTAGGCGTGGTTGGGTTTGTTGTAGGCGTGGTTGGAGACGTTGTATGTGTAATTGGAATGGTTGTCGGCGTTGAGGTCGACGTTGTATGTGGAACGGTTGTAGGCATCGATGGGCTGTTTGTACGCATGAGGAAACTGTCTATTTCTGAGGATTAGATGAAGACAGACACATTAAACCATGATTCTAGTCATATTCAGTTTAGTTGTTATATGAAACAAACTGACTTTGTAACCACATTGAAAAGAGAACAAAACTTAGGAACCACGTGTAGAGTTTATCCGAACGTGTGTTAAATTAATGTTAACTGTCTAATTGATTCAATTTAAGAGAACATTTCACATTGTGAAGATGTTGAACGAAGTCTTACAAGAACAACTGACTGCTCTTGTTACTAGTACGAGCGTTGTATTGTCATTAACCATTGAGAAAGACTCTGCTATGGAGTCGAAATTTGAGGCCTTTAACTATTTGGCTTTTCTCTTTTACATCAAATTATACCGCCAGTTAAATAAATCATTTCTAGAAAAAAAAAACTTTCATTATTTTGATTTGACTTATTTAATATGATTCGACGAGTACACAAAAATCACCTGTTTGTCATTAACATATTGCTGAACTATACTCACCCGCTGTCGAAACTATAGTAGTCGCTGGTGGCGTGGTTTGCGCCGTAGGTGCAGCAGATGTTACAGACGTTACTGGAGTCGTGGTTGGCGATGATGGAAGCGTTGTAAGCGTAGTTGGGTTTGTTGTAGGCGTGGTTGGGTTTGTTGTAGGCGTGGTTGGAGACGTCGTATGTGTAATTGGAATGGTTGTCGGCGTTGAGGTCGACGTTGTATGTGGAACGGTTGTAGGCATCGATGGGCTGTTTGTACGCATGAAGAAACTGTGTGTTTCTGAGGATTAGATGAAGACAGACACATTAAACCATGATTCTAGTCATATTCAGTTTAGTTGTTATATGAAACAAACTGACTTTGTAGCCACATTGAAAAGAGAACAAAACTTAGGAACCACGTGTAGAGTTTATCCGAACGTGTGTTAAGTTAATGTTAACTGTCTAATTGATTCAATTTAAGAGAACATTTCACATTGTGAAGATGTTGAATGAAGTCTTACAAGAACAACTGTCAAAACAATAAATATATAAAAACAACACACCTACCAGACCTTACACGCATACGATGTTTTGGTTCTCTTAATAGAGAACTTTTCTGTATTCTACCATTGTTTTGACTTTTTTCGTGTTTTTTTTGTGTGTGTGTTTTTGTTTTTTTTCCTTTTTTTTCAGATGTCCTTTTGTTTTTATACACGAAAGCAAAGCAAGAACGTTCCGGATCCCATTTAAAATCATTGGTTTCAACGGGTGGACACGCCCATACACACATCTAACACTGTTAGATAGACATTACCTTTTAGAACCAATCTTACTAGGTATTCTACATCATTGACTGGTGACTTCTTGAGTGGCATAAATATATGTTTATATATTTGTTTGTTCTTTGTAACTTTGTAATTCTGTATTTTCAGCAGGGGGGACAGTTCTTAGATAAAAAGGGGCTACCCTGGCTAAATAAGACCAAATAAATGAATAAACAAAAACGAGAATGTACAGCGCCATGAAATAATATAGGTTTTCCGGCCAATTTAACAAAATTTTCAATCAATTTAACGCCAGGTTCATTCAATTTAGATCGAAGTTGAAATATCACGCAGATAGTATTTCAAAAATTAAAAAGAATCATTCAGTTTCATTATCCGAGCATTCTACCATCTCTTAGCTTCACTCGTTTTCATAAGAGGTGCATTCAAGTTAAAAATGTTGCAATGTTCATTCAATTTCGCCTGAAGCAGTTGCAAGGGTTAGTCGTGCATTCATTTTCATCAATGGGCAAACATTTTTCACATTTTTTCAAGCATTTTCTTACATGTATCTGCATGTCTTGTGAGCGTGTGATGGAGGTGGCGCAGGAAAACGTTGGAGAAATTACCCAAGAGAAATGTGTCCGATGGTACAGTATACCCAAACATATATGCCCCGATGTCTAGCACGTGAAGAAATCGAAGGGTGAATTCAGCAAAAACGTATCCCCAAAACACCGCCCCAAAATGGAACAGTTAACAAAAAGAAAGAATAAACATATCCGCAGCAAGAGCATATCTTATAGAATTATGAAGAAATTGAGTTTAATCTGACATTACAGTAGCCTTTGAGAAATATCTGAACGTCAGACCCTTGTATCTTTTTGTTGAAAGTTTTAAACAAATGTAATGATTAAATGAACAAAACAAATCATTCCTGTTAAGTTTTAATGCTTTGTGATCCAGCTTAATTACATTGTTACTTTCAAGTTTTCAACCAGTATATAATAAAAAAGGACCTTAGATGAAATACAGACTATTTAAATAGGAATTATCACTTCATGAAAATGACTGCCCATAAACGAATTAGAAAGGAAAAACACCGTCGCACAACTTGTGCACTCCACCGCTCGCTAATTTGAATGCTATAAAAGTGAAAAGACTCGAAAAACGTCATGCAATAATGCAAACATTTGAGATTTGAATGCACCAAACGAAATAGAATGATCCTTAACGAAAATGAATGTAAAAACAAGGTCCTGATTGCCCACAAAATCAAATTGAATGCTCCAAAAAGGAAAAAGAAACCCTACTGGCTGGCCCTGGTGCGTAAAAATCGAGTGAAATTGAATGCTTGCAAATGAAAATGAACGAAAACCTTTGGAAATTGACCGGGAAAATCTATACTACAATGAAATAATACTACAATAATACTTACGAGGACGAGCGTACGTGGGCATGACAATCCTATGTGTTCTCCATGTTCCTACAGGCATTGAGGTGGCTAACGATGCAAAACAATGAGGTAGAGTATTAATGGAACACACGCACACACACGCACACAATTGGAATCTCTAAAACTATAGACTCTTGAGATGAAAAATGTGGCCACTGACCGAATTCACGTGACGTCATCATCACGAAGATGTTGGTTGCGCCATTTTAGAAGTCAATGTCCGTGTGTATTATGCAGTGTAGTAAGACTTGTAGACGACGCAGCGTTTACGCGTATATATAATTGACTTCCAAAATGGTGAGCTTGGCACAGTGCAAAGATCAATGGTGTTTCATCTCTAAAACTTGAATTTGTCCAATAATATCCATGATGGAGTAGATTAAACATTAGTGAGATAAATGTGCTGCCTTATCTAATGTATGACGTCGACTTTAAAGCATATAAATTATGCTGACTTCTGGAATTGCGAAATCTAATACGTGTACAAAACATCCATACACAAAATATAATTTAATATCTACAAAACATCCATATCTTTTTCTTCTTTTTTCTACTTAGTTCATTGATTCTACTCTAAAATAAGGGAGACATTTGATATAAAAAAAGGGAAGTGAAAAAACAGAAATTTATAAGTGAACATGTTTGTAAACGATCGCAAAACGTCTTGTAGAATTTAAGTTGGAATCTAAAGTATACCTCCTATTCTTCCTCTACCTGACACTGGCCTGTGTTGTTTTCTTCCTGCACGGAAATAAATAAATATTTTTTTGTTTAAGTTGGCCAATGCATTTGCAGTGGGGTTTCTGATGATGTTTGGAGCCAGCGCGTGTGAAGCGGGCGTGGTTTATGCTGTAATGACGTCAGACTTACCAACAGAATAGACCCCTTGCATAACGTGTCACAATGGGGTGAAATCTACTTAGTTCCTTGATTCTACTCTGAAAAAAGAGGGAGACGTCGCTCCATGCCACTATCTGCAGTCCCAATACTTTGAATAGGTTCAATGAGTACGGACATTTAAAGTGAGCGTCCGCGTTTCCTAGTTTCTGAGCTTAATTATTGCAGAAAAACCTAAATCGTAGATGAGATGTCTTTCCGTGCTTCCATGCCATAAAACGACGTCATTCCAATTTGTTTCCTCAGATGTCATGATATTTTGTTATGGATTGTGCAAACCAGAAGTAGCACTTCTGAATTAAAGACGTCTTTTTATGGTATGATAACTTGGATAAACATCTTACTTAATTATCTGTTTCTCACCTTTTTCATCAATTTAGCTCAGAACGTGGAAACGTGGATGAGATTAAGATAAGAATGATTGTCTTGTTTGTGATACTCACGATTGGGACGCTGGAATCTTCTCGGTGGAAGTTGTGCCATTACGCTGCTACCAGTCGACCCTGACCCGAAACAAAACATTTAGAAAACCCATCAAAATAACGACATAATTATTTATTCTGTTGGACTGGGAACTGCACTAGTAAACTGATTATGATTTAAAAACAGTTTTCAGTGAACCCCAACCTACAACTAACGAACAATTACTTTCAGTGCCCAGAGCCAACAAAATCGCTAAACCTTTTTGGTTATTATTTTAAATAATAAGACCGGAAAGTGAAAAAACACAAATCAAACAGTGAAAACGGAAAATGTTTTACGCTGATTGCAGACATAATTTCTTGCTAGAATAAATACTCTTTGAAGTCGAACTCGAAAAAAATATACCTGTTCCTTTTCCTCCTCCTAGCACTGGCCTGGGTTGATCTTTTTCTGCATCCACCACGAGTTCTTCGTCCGGTTTAACCACCACCAATGACGTCAGTGGAGTCACAAAATGATACTTGAGAGAAAGCTCTAGCGCCCTCGCCGTCAGGTCTGCCTTCTCTGTGTCGCCGTCGGCTGCAGTGCGCTTGCGTAGAAGTTCCTTGATTGTCAAAAACGCCCATAACCTCTGCGCAAAGTCGTCAACGGATCGTGGACTCAACATACTCTCGGTCTCATTCTGCACGAGAACATTTTTATTCACTCAGAATTGTTGATTTACTTCCTCCTAAGTCCCAAACATTAAGAATCTGTCCCAATATGCCCGATGTCCACTGCCATGTATTATCGATTTAAAATGATTTTAGCTTAAAGACAAAATGCAGGATTAGTAATTACCTTAAAACAACTATTATATCAAATTTGGGAGCTCAGAGGTTACAAAGTTCATATAAGTACTAATCCTTCAGAGACAAGTTCTCGATCTGACATATTGTTAAAGTTGAAATGATAGCATTTGAAGTCATTCAAATCACCGTTGCTCATTTCGATTGCTCCAACAGAAATAATCCCCGAAAAACTTAGACCGTTCTTGGTTGGTTTATGATTTGTTTTTAACAGTTTGCATGTTGGGTTTTAATAAATGCAAAAGGATGGTATCAAGACATCCCCCCCCCAAAAAAAGTGATGTTCTACCCCTCAAATTTATGAAAGTAACACCATGGGAGATATGCAGAATATGTGAAATATGTGAGGTAAAAAGAATAAAATAAAAGTGAATGAATAAAAATGAATAAATAAAGTGAGTTGTTGGACTTGGCTGAACAGGTAAACTCAGCTATTTTGTTCCGTGTAATTGGTCTATCACGACCATGTTTTCCCTTGACCAATGCTCAACTTCCCCTCCATTGGAAAATGGTTTAGTCCTGCAGTTCGTCCTGTTACGTAAAATCCCACGACCCAAATCAAGCCCACTAATTGGTCGAGGGGTCTTAAGATACCAGCAAAATGGACTTGTTAGTCGACTGAGTTGCATTTGTATTTTGTGGTTACACTTCTTGGTTACACTTACTAACCTTGACTTTAGTTTCCGTCACGAGTCTGATATCGTTTTCCCCGGCTTTAGCAAGCACCGTGCAGATCACCCTCTCAGGTATAAATGAACCATTCACTGCTAACTTGCCTGCCATCACAAGCTCAGTCCCGTCAAAGTACACCGGGAACTCCGTCTGGGAAATGCTGTTGGGCTCAATGGCGTTAATCTCATACTTGATCTCAACATTGGTCAACAGTGGGGTGGCTACGTCGTCGAAGAAACCCACGAGTTGAAGCCCCGCATCGGCATCCTCGTAGATCTTCCTGGCGAGACCGCGGTTTTGAAGGGAAAGCTTCTCCAGGAATGAATAATCGACATTGTCACCGAAACCGAGGCAGAACAGGGAGAATCTCCCTTCCATCCTCTCTTTGATGTCTACAACGATGGCGTTTGTGTTTGTTATTGCACCTGACGTGGGCTGCCCGTCAGTCAACATGACAATGAGGGAGAAGGATCCGTCAGACGCGAGCTCGTTGCGTTGAAAGTCTTCTAACATATTAATACCGTCCACGATGCCTCCATGTAAGTTAGTTCCTGTACGTAAGAAACAACAAAATTGTTGGCAATCCATTGTTTTGGTTCAATGATATCCTTAAAGACTGTAACCAATAAAAGGTGAGAACACAATTGTAGTTTTTAAAACGTCTGGTTTTATCATCATAGTGTTGTGGTAACTCATCTTTCTTTTTCGGTAACTATCACGATAACTTCCACATCGACTATATACAAATGGCATAGAACAAAACACAAATAAGAAAGCAGAGGAAAAGAGAAATAACATTTGAAAATTAATTGAGTGTTGTTAACTAAACTAAAATTAATTGAGTGTTGTGAAAAACTGTCAATAGCTTTGGTGCATGTCGTCCCAAATGTTTCTTCGCAATACTAATCTTAACTGTCATTGGCTTGTTCTGATTACGAGAAACTACGTCTTTGTGATTAAACAACCAACAAACCTCCCGTAGCCACCAGACTTCTTATCTTTGTCTTTGCTGACTCAATGTTATCTTTATTCGCGGCCATCATGGTGTCACCCCATACTGATGTCCGAGACGAAAACGTTATCAATCCGAAGTTGTCCTGCTCGCGTAATTCCGTAAGGATTTTCTCCATTGCTTCTTTCGTTTGCCGTATCTTGGTACCACTCATGGATCCACTAGTGTCAAGAACGAAGACCACGTTCTTACTTATTGGTGTTAATCCAGCAGGGGAGAAGTGGTGCACGAAATAGCCGTTGACTATCTGTTTTGAAAATTACATAAAAAATATATAAATAAATAATAAATAACAATGTTTTATTGTACTGCCTATAACGCACCTGCTTAATCAAAGCATGTGAGACAATTCACAAAAATCTACAACTTTCTTGCAAGAGATTATGGCAAGCAGACGATATTATAATTATCGCAGTTATGATAACTCCTCCTTGATTTTTATTCACAATGATTTTTATTACAGGAACGAACCTCAATTTTTCCAGCATTTTCTTCGTGGATGACGTCATATCTCACTACGAATTTACCCAGAATGCCATCAGGGGAAACAAGCTCTTGCTCGTTGGTGTCTGGATGAAACTGCACGTGGACACGGTCACGGCGAAGTTGTTTCATCTCTGCCCATGGAGGGCGCACTACATCCTTGTTATATTTTGTCGATGTGCGCCTCTCCAAAAAGAAATCCACTTTACCCTCAGCGATGCCCTGAGGTTCCTCGATGTGCACGTTGACAATGAGATGCTTTACAAGCTAGAAATAATATCAAGAATATAAGTATTATATTTTTTATTTTAAAAATGTTTCTAGGATACTTAAGAATGGAGGTGGCGGGTAGGGGTGGGTGGTTAAAGATAATATTACTTGGACATTTAAGAATCGGAATTATACTGTTTCCCTGGAATGTGTCATTGTGATCTTACCTGGCGAGGTGAAATAGAAATGGCGTTTTCGAAATAACCATTGTGTCTCTTCAGGAGCTCTTCGTAGGTCAGATTGAATGAAAGTGCGCCCTCTGCAGCAACGTTGATGGACACAGTAAAGTCATTCTTTTTTTCTGACCTAACAAATGATAAATTTTTCATTTGTATTAATAAAACAATGATTCAATCGAGTTTATGCAACAAAGGTTGATTTACGGTTGAGAGTGCCTGCCCGGCAAGAAACATCCAAACTATACGCCGTGTGACCACACCCTCAGATGATTTTGATCACACTCACTGACTAACTCGGGGAGTGTCTCATCAACTCACTACATAAATTGTTCTCTGACAAGGCATTTTAAACTATGGGCGAGTGGTTAAAGGCATCTGTGACAGATTAGTTAAACATCAGTAGGTTTTGGGTTCAAAACTTTAAAATCACCGAACATACAAGTGCAGCAGACACCGGGTAAACATTGGGGAAAATGTTGTTTTCTTTTGAATGAACTACGTCGGGAACTAGAAAAATTGGCTGGTAATTAGTAAAACTGAATAACTCACGTTTGTGAAACATGTCCAGTCGTCTGTCCCTGTTGCTTTGCTTGCTCGTACGCCGCCTTCGCCTTCTCCTTCTCATCAACCCTTGAACGGTAAACTTTCCCTCCTGTCACTCTGTAGAAGATAGTGAGTATAATAAAGGTCCTTGTGCCTAAGACATGTTTTTGCTAACCGTTCTATAACTCTCTTTTTTAACAGAGAAATCAACCACTTCTCAGAATGGGGGTAGATTATTATGCAAAGTGGCTAATGTGAACACAACCAGAGTTTCTTCGGGTTTACGGACTTTCCTAAATAGGACCGAGACACTGTTTTTCTTGAATTTCCTCTATAGTGTCATGACTTGAACTCACATCAGAAATCCTGAGATGAAAGCCTCTTTAGGCAGCTCGATGTAAAAGTTCACCTCTTGGCCCCAACTCGCTGGGTTGACCACGTGACATGTCACAACTGTCTTGGCGAAGCGAGCTGTGATTGATGACGTCACGCGTAGGCCTCTTAATCGTAGAGCAGTGTTGTTGCCGGCAGAGTCATCCTGATCGTAAAATATTAGACCCGCTGTTAAATTTGCCACTGCAAATAGCACCAAACTCTTTTGCAAAAGGTTGACCTTGTAGGTGTTCAAGCCGTTCGCAGTTTATACACATGTGACATTTTGAACCTCGTGAATACAATTGAAAACTTTAGTGCAAGATTTTATATTTTCAAATGTTGAATATTCCCAAAACTTATGTTTTGACCATCCAACCTTTAACGGCGACAGTACACTTGCAAACAAGTACATGTTGTGTTTAGACAGAAGGATGAATGGTATAACAAAAGCCAGTCCCAAGACTACGGTCTGCACACAGGGTTAGTGACGCGAGATGCAATCATAAAGTCAAATTGTGAAGCCATGTTAGTTCCCTTTCTTTAAGATGTGAACCGGCACATGTCTTACCTTGTTGAATTCAGCAGTAGGACTCCCCCTGACATCTCTTCTTTCACGCTAAAATTTTAACAATAAAAATTTCAATTTATATTAAGGAAAAACTAGTTAAATCATCTGTAAACAGTTTAATTCGTCTGTTTCGTGTAAAACGAAACCAACAGAAATGTATAGTCACTTATTCTATTTATCATGTCATAAATTATTTGCAGGGCATTGAAGCATTTGGGAGCCACAGAGAGACCATGTGTCTCAGACCATTCATAACATGACCTGAACAGCCAATATAAGAGATTGAATCCTTTTTGTTCACTTAAATATTTGTTTCTTTTCTTTTTCCATATTTCTGATTTCTGATCAACCCAACTTCTCTAGGTCTGTTCATGTGTTTGTGGAGCCACTAGCCAACTCATTCTACCCTCCTTTCTGATAACAACTTTTCCTGATTGACTATCAACATCTTATGTTTGCTCAGCTCTCGACTGCTTTTCAATTCATAGCAACTTTCCCATCTGACTACAATTTCTGTTATACTAGTCTCGTATGTAAGTTGTGTTGTCATCAGCCTGTGATAGAAACCTCTGTTTACATATACATGCCTTAAGTTATTTTAGTTGGTAAGAAGTTTGCAACAGTGATTTCTTATATTTTCAATATGCGGATTATTTCAAGTAAGTGTTCCCTGTTTAAAGGGCCTCTTTCAACTAATCCTACATTTTGCACCTTCTTGTTTAATATAGGTTTCAAATTCAGCAAAATATCATTCAATTTCATTATTGTGCTTTCAAATTCACGCGATTTCTCTAATTCAGTCAAACTAGGGTTTCTCTTTGGGTATTATTGCATTCAATTTCGTTTTCGTGCACTCAGGATCCCTTTCTTTTCATTCTATTTCGTTTATAGGCATTCAAGACTACAAGATCACCATTCTTATGTTGAATATCTACTACCTTTTCCCAATAGGTGCAATCAAATTCAGAGTCATCGAAGCGCTCTGCGATTTTGCACCTAATGTTCGTTTCTTTTTCGTTTATGGGCAACGGATTTCAACATTTTGAGCGTTCAAATTCAACATGAGTTTGATACGGCTTATGCTTGCGTTTAAAGTTGGCAATAATGTTCTTTTTACGGCAGTTGCGTGAATAATCTGTCCTATGAGTTTTTAATTTAATTCTTATATTTGGTCTTAATTGCAAATGTTTTCCTTTTACTTTGTTACACACTAAAAAATTAGATTGAAAATCACTCTAATTAGATTGAAAATAACTTTTTTCGATTGAGGCCAGGGTCAAACATTTTGCATTTTGTCCCTAGTTTCAACCTAATAGAGTAAATTTTAATCAAAAACTCATTAAGAGAGTACCCCATGATTAAACTTTAAAATGTGTCTAAAAACAGTTAAATAAAGTTTTATGGCATTACAAAAAACAATAAACAATACAATAAACAATATTTTTGTTGCATTTGCTTGCAATATAAATGTTTGCTTTGGTCTTAAATTCACTTCACTTTAAAGTCATCTTCTTTATTCGTTACTGTTTAGATCTTGCAAATTAACTCTCGAATACTTCAATCAGCCTTCCTCTATCTACAGTGCTCAATCTTCGTAATGACCACGGGCAGACATTATTTTTTGCTTCAAAATCGTATATTTAGTGAGAGGTATAACTCGGCAACAGTGTAGAAATGAATTCCCATCATAATATCCTAAACTTTATATATAGGCAAATACGTACCAGAAAGGGCATACCGAAGAAACTAATTTGAATGCAAACATTTCTAAAACGTGTGCCAGTTGACGAAAATGATTAGTAAACCAGCCCGTTCCTGCTGTCTTTGACGAAATTGAATGAACTAAGTGACCATTTTAAACTGAATGATTTTATTTGTCAAATGAATGCTCACGTGTCGAAATTGAATGACTCTTTTTAACTGTTGAATGTTGATGTACCCGAGGATTTATTTTCAAGCGAAATTGAATGACCCCGGTATTAACTTGAATGGATTTTTGTTGAAATTGGCCGGGAAACCCTATATTCATGCACACCAATAGCTAGCTTCATGTTCACACTGTCATTAAATCAAGTGTTTTTAAGGGTCAAATTTACCGGAACAAACTCTTCCAATTCCTTCATGATGGCTAGAAAGGATGGATTGCTTAGTGCTGCTGGAGCTGCCGATCCGGTGATGCTGTAGAGCAATCCGATGGCAATCACCGTTGTGATTAACGTCAGCAGGGACGTCATGACTCGTATTGACTGGTACACCTGACAATAACGAAAAGCACAAACAATGGCTGGATTCGATCTGGTTTACAAGACACACTGCTTTTTCTCAACACACCGATTGAACATCAGTGAAACTGTTTGCGGTACCCATAGCGTTGAGCTAATACTAACGTGCAGCAGAATTGGTAACTAAACAGGCAAAAGGAAGGATTTGTATTTCTGGAAGTTCAATTATTACAAATTAATCAGTGGAGTAACCAGGGGACAGGGGCTGGAGCCCCGCGCTCAGAACCCTTGCCCCCCCCCTCTTCCCCTTCCCCAAATCAGATTTCTTTTCTTTTTAAATGCACAAAATTTTCGATACATTTAATAGCCCCCTAAATCATGTATTTGCCGCCCGCCCCCAAATGAAAATAATTGGTTACGTCACTGAAATTAATACCTGTAGCCATCCACCTCCGGCAAATATGTTTGTCTTAAAACACTATCGAAGTTTAGGAAATAGCACTTTCAAAATCAGCGTGATATAAACGTGCGCAATATCGGGCTATCCCAGGTAAAACATGAATAGGCCCTATTGTTTCTTTGTTGCACAAAAAAATGAACGTGATGAAAACTTCATTGGTTGGTTGTATCACAGTGCAAAGGGAGTTATTGTTATTATTATTATTATATTTTGTCAACCAGAGGATGATGCTAACTAATGTTGTTCTGTTCAAGAAAACAACGGTGTGCTTTCCATTAATTGTCAATTAATTATCAATACGTATTTATTCCCGAAGGTATGTTACAACAGTTAGAAAAGACAATGAAAGATGAGCAAGTAGTTGACAACCCTAAAATTGTTGATAATGGTTTTATTCTTAAGTAAACACCATGTATAAATGCATTACGGTTGGAGTGGTGCTGAGTTTTCTGGTAAAAACAGCGTCTTGTGGTTCAATAACTTTTCTGAAAATAAAATTGTAGAATAGGATTGATAATGTGCGACCAAGCAACTTCATGGCAAATATTTTAACTGGAATCTTGCATGATAAACTTACCAGAAGCACTAAATGCCACGTACAATTTCAGCCAGGTCAATAAATTGACGCGCCAAAGCGACGATACAATTGTCCCAAAATGTGTATTATCTTTTTTGATTGTTTTATTCGAAAACGTTAATCTTTTAATTTGATAAGGGCTGATTGTGTGCAGTCTGTAGTTGGAAAGGGAAAGCTAGTACGTTGAAACAAAGATGTAGTGGAACCACTAACTCTTCCAAACATAATAAAAATGATAGTTTTTAACTTTACGCTCATAATATCTGCCTCACGAGGCACACACGTAAAGATATGATTTTCTCAATATTTGCTCTATGTCTCATCTAACTCCAATTTGTTTTTACATGTTAGTGTTATTCCCTGAACAAACTTAACAGATAACAACCGATCCTCATCTCCAGTGCAAACCGTTGCTGACTATTTCTAACTCATCGATAGCTCTTGCCCATGCTCTACGTTAAGAACAATTTAGTGCGAGTCGCCACAAGAATAACAAAAACAAGAAGGAAAAAGAAAAACAAGCAGTAACACAACATAGCAACTTACCCTTTAAATGAGGCGAGAATTAGAGTAGTTGTACCAAATTCTCTGCTCGGAATATAACTGAAGGTGAAGTAATCTTGTTATGGAACTCTACCACCAGCAACAAACAACGCGGTCTATCACTTTTGAACAAGTCAACCCACACACTGGGCGCTGCAGGTGACTAGAGTGAATTCACAGAAAGATAGTTTCCCTTTATACCCTTTTACGTACACTTGTGCATCACGCGTTCTTGTATTACGCTACTAAATCTGATCTCTTGACATGCATGAAAACAACAAATCAAAAAACAACAGACCACTCACCGGAATTTCTTAGAAACTTCTTAAGTGAGGATTAGATTGTGCGGCGCCAGTTACTTGACCCATAGTCTGGAATCAAAGCTTCTTTCATACGATCAACTCGAAAGTAGACTTGTTCAAAGACTGTGATCATTTATTTTTCTTTTCTTTTTCTCTTTTTTTCCCCGTCTGCCTGATACTAGTGATAGCTATTATACACTATTGCCTGAATTAGCGCCTTCGTATTAAACACCTTCGATCACAAGTTTAAGCATGTGAAAGCCATAAGTGTAAATGACGTTTTAAGTGGCTGATGCAACAAAAATCAAGACCTGGGACTTGAAATCAAGTCTAAAAACCGGAAAGTGGAGAATTCGCAGACATCACGTTGGTCTTTCTTTTTGCGCTTCGCTTGGCTGTGATCATCATGGTTGTTCTTGGGTGCCAGTCGCAGCAGCTGGTCATTAAGTTAGTAACCTATTCACGCGCCCCTTTTCAACCGGCACAGTTACCACCATGGCTCTAAAACTTAGAAAAACACGTGTTGCATCTGGACAGTGTTTATGCGACACCGAAAGGTGATAACTTTGTCGTGTTTTGTCACAAAACGAAATCTGTTTTTGTAAACAGTTTTCGAGGACCGGAATTTCAAACAATCTCGTCTAAAGAAGTACATTTCAATCGGCCACCCATGCAGTTGTAGTGTGTTATGGAAATCATATTGACCTTGTGAACTGTGACATCACATGTTTACAAAAGAGCTAGACAGCATGATTTGCACACAGCCCAAATCTTATATTTTATGGAGATTGCACTGTCCGATTTTTATCAAATTTCGATATGAAGGGAGGGGGCACATCTCAAAACTTGTTCAGCTGTTATTTTTGTAACTCTTGGATTTATGTGGAAATTATGACCGTCAAAAAATGAAATTTTCCATATGAACAGCGCAGTATTTTGCCTGCCAGCAAGGGCCTGGAATGTACAAGGTCACTCCTTTTGTAAAAGGAAAAAATTGAAATAACCAAAGTGGCAAATTGAATGGGCTCAGAAGTTAAACAGGTTTGTTACCATGAAGAAGGCTTATGAGAAACGCAAACTCCCTAAGAGTTCCCCTGTAGTGTTCATTCGTGTTCCGTGTACTCGACATACAAACCGGTTAAGTTTCTCTTTTTTGTACCCACAATATTGTTAGACGATGTCTTTCTCTCTTTGTAAACAAAAATTTATGATTTCCAAGGCAATTGTTACAGTTTACGCCCCCGGTTAATGTTTGTTTTTTTGTGATGTAATAAGCAAACTGAATTGAAGCTGTTCATAGCTTTATATCCGTCGAGAAAAACAAAAAACGAGTGGATTCTTCTTACAACGTTGATAGGTAAAGCTCTCTTTAAAATGTTGGTGAAAATCTTCAGAAAGGGTTCTTTATTTAGTGGCAGGTCATAAGCATCCCGGCCGGTGCACACAATTGGTGCATTTTTTCAAGAAGAAAAC
Organism: Marthasterias glacialis; assembly: GCA_911728455.2. Classification (NCBI taxonomy): domain Eukaryota; kingdom Metazoa; phylum Echinodermata; class Asteroidea; order Forcipulatida; family Asteriidae; genus Marthasterias; species Marthasterias glacialis. The sequence goes on from OU452221.1 coordinate 20,262,969, forward strand.
AAAAGAAGGGAGAGAAAAATGCGAACAAAACATTTGGCCTCAAAAGATAACCTAGAAAGGCTATCTGACATCGTATTTATTTTGCGGGCCTACGGCGGCCCTTTATCAGTGATCTTTGCTTCGTCCTCCGGACGGGGGTCTGCGACCGTCGGGGAGGATGGACGTTACGATCATCGCAACTAACAATCATCTGATGCAAAACCTTCTTCCTCGAGCTCAGGCGGGAAGGAAGCACAGGTTCGTTCTGAATTGGAACAAAATCCCAATATGATTCTGGATCGGGCTGGCCCATTTGACAAGGCATAACATGGCGGGGGGGGGGGGGTTCAGAACAACCGCCAAGAAAGTGTTGGGACACTTGGCCAATGGACTCCGACAGAGGAAAATTGTGAGAATTAACCCTCAAGTTTCTTCAGTTTGTACACTTTGCCTCTGTCGGATACCTGCGTTGGAATGTGCCAGCCCAAATTTACAAAACACATAATTAATATTTGTTCACCCTGCCTGTCCTGCTCTAGGTTAGTTTGATTTTACTTTTATCTAACTTGTATTATTCCTAGGCTTAAGAGTTATTCTTTAATGTTTTACTAAGTATAGACCGATTGTTGTTTTACCTTTAATTTGAACAATTATTGCATATTTCTATTGTGTGAAGAGAGTGTTTCAGGTGTTATGAATATTGAGGTTCATGAACAAAAGTTCATTTTTAATTAGCTCTGATTTTGATTTGATAATTGTTGACTTGTTGTTTTCCATGCTCTTCTATCTTTTGATTGCTTACAAAATTTAATTACATTTTGTCTCAACAAATTTAATTTACTTTGAACTTGATTTATTTTATGTGGATTGATAACTTTATTTCTAATAATACTTTCTGATTCCTTGATGTACTTTACAAGAGTTAAGGAATAGCTTTTGTATAATAAGTTTCCTTGATTTAATAGTTCCATGCAAATATCTTCTTTTTTTAAACTGATATTTAGTCAGTGGTTATTTTGACGATAGTTTTGCTCTATGGTTTGATATTTCTTTGATTTTACTTTCTTGTTTGCTTTTTAATCTTTCGCATTTACTTTCAACAGTGACTTCTCGAAAGTTTACTACATTCATTTTATGTATACATTAGTGCAGTAAAAACAATGTTCATCATGTTTCATAACGGTTTATCTCGACATCCTTATTTCATGGCAATAATAGTCATTATTCGATGAAATGTCTCGTATATATAATAGTCTTACCACGTCAACCTATGATGCCGTGGAGGTAAGATGTGTGGGCCCTTGGAGCTTAGTAGTCATTGAAGTTACCCATTGAAGTCACCCAACCAATCCACTTGTGTGACCGCTTCGATGGCCCCAAAACAACGAGGAAAAAAGGCTGGACTTGCAACACCCAGCCCACCCGTACTTCAACCCCTTTCTTCTGGGGACAACACCGTGGAGTCGTGCCAGAAGAGTTTTGATGGCAGTAAAGATTTCAAGGCTTTAGTCCGTAACTTTGACCAAACTACTTGAGGGGCAGTCACAGCTCGAGGCCAGGCTCTTCGCATTCATTGAGTTCAACAGCGACAGAAATGCCCAACTGAAAAATTCCACACTGCCTTTGAAAAATCCGGAGGTTTGCTTATTTTATGGGGAGCCCCATGGCAAAAACTCCGTCTCTCCTGTTAAAATGGCGTTTTTTGATTTATTTATTCTCTTTTTGGGGGTGTTTACATGTCTTTGGTGCGAATTGGGGTTGTGGGTTCGGTTTGTGCTGTATACAAAACTCTGGGAAACTCATTTATCCTAGTTCGCTTTTTATACGTTCTACTGTCTAACATCAACCACTTAACCCTATCAGGACCGGGCTTTTTTGGATGGGGGACCGGGGGGCACTAAACTTGGTTTCAAGTCTGTGATAGTGCCCCCTCCGTATTTTCCAAAGTGTTCGACCGATTTTGATGAAACTTGCCTCAAAAGTCCATTTCACCGGTTTCTAAATGATGACGTCAAAATATTTCCAACAGTCGTCAATAGAGGGCGTTTTTGACTGTTTTTTGTAAATTTTTGGTCAAAAATCGTGTTGTCCCCATAATTTCCGTCCAAATGTTTTGAAACTAGGCAACCTTGTTCATTTTTAACAAGATCAATATAATTTAAACCTAATTTAATAATTGGAGTCACCGATGGGGGTGTTATAATCCATTAATTTATCCTATTTTTGGGGGAAAATGTGTTTTTGCGTTTTTTTCACTTAAAATCAAAATGGCCGCCGCACAGGGCCGCTGTTTATTACCCTGTTTACTCCCTTTTTCATACGTCTGCATGCTTTCATATTCTCACCATATACCAATTCCTCAAAGGAATTTAATTTATACACTATTTCTTTTGCGTCTATACATAGGCAGCTGGACCCTTTACTCACTTAACACCTTTATCTGAGTAAATAATCATGTCCTTTCATGCTAGCTGCATCACCCATGATGCAGCTTGCCCTATAGTTCAGTTCATTATCCCTTTTGTACTACCGAACATTAGACATCATTTTGTCCATACTGCTGTAGTTTGATTGGTCATCAACAATCCCTTCGTCTGTAATGCGTTCACTTTGATTGGCTATCATTTTCCCTCCTATTCTGGATTCCTTCCCACATTTTTACCCCCCTTTTTTTCTATAAATGGATCTAGCCGCACTCGTGCCGTAAAACAAATAAAAACTTCCTAATGCAGGACAGAGCGTATATCTTCAAAACTTATCGAGGCCCTTGAGCGGACCCCAACGCACCCGAAGTTGTTTTCCTTTTCGTAAAAGAGAACAATAATAATGTGAGGAGCAAAAACTCAAACGTGTATGTTTGTAAGAAGTTTCATTATTACCTTGAAACTTAATGTTTAGAATAAGTATACTCTTCTACTCTACATATCCTAATGCAATCCAACATTATGATTGCCATGAAAAATGAGTTGATATAACAAACAAAACAGTTGCACACAATTTACAAAATAGTAAAGAATGATACTTTAGTAAAATACAATTAATATAGGTTTTCCCGGCCAAATTCAGCAAAATATCAATCAATTTCATTATTGCGCTTTCAAATTCACGCAATTTCTCTAATTCAGTCAAACTAGGGTTTCTCTTTCAGTATTATTGCATTCAATTTCGTTTTCGTGCACTCAGGATCCCTTTCTTTTCATTCTATTTCGTTTATAAGCATTCAATATAAGAAGATTGCCATTCTTATGTTGAATATCCACCACCTTTTCCCAATAGGTGCAATCAAATTCAGAGTCATCGAAGCGCTCTGCATTTTTGCACCTAATGTTCGTTTCTTTTTCGTTTATGGGCAACAGATTTCAACATTTTGAGCGTTCAAATTCAACATGAGTTTGATACGGCTTATGCTTGCGTTTAAAGTTAGCGATAAAGTTCTTTTTACGGCAGTTGCGTGAATAATCTGTCTTATGAGTTTTTAATTTAATTTTTATATTTGGTCTTAATTGTAAATGTTTTCCTTTTACTTTGTTACACACTACAAATTTAGATTGAAACTCACTCTAATTAGATTGAAAATCACTCTAATTAGATTGAAAATAACTTTTTTCGATTGAGGCCAGGGTCAAACATTTTGCATTTTGTCCCTAGTTTCAATCGAATAGAGTAAATTTTAATCAAAAACACACTAAGAGAGTGCCCCATGATTAAACTTTAAAATGTGTCTAAGAACAGTTAAATGTTTTATGGCATTACAAAAAACAATAAACAATATAATAAACAATATTTTGGTTACATTTGCTTGCAATATAAATGTTTGCTTTGGTCTTAAATTCACTTCACTTTAAAGTCAGCTTCTTTATTCGTTAATGTTTAGATCTTGCAAATTAACTCTCGAATACTTCAATCAGCCTTCCTCTATCTACAGTGCTCAATCTTCGTACGACCACGGGCAGACATTATTTTTTGCTTCAAAATCGTATATTTAGAGAGAGGTATAACTCGGCAACAGTGTAGAAATGAATTCCCATCATAATATCCTAACTTTATATATAATAGGCAAATACGTACCAGAAAGGGCATAGAAGAAACGAATTTGAACGCAAACATTTCTAAAACGTTTGCCAGTTGACGAAAATGAATAGTCGACCAGCCCGTTCCTGCCGTCTTTGACGAAATTGAATTAACTAAGTGACCAGTTTAAATTGAATGATTTTATTTGTCGAATGAATGCTCAAGTGTCGAAATTGAATGACTCTTTTTAACTGTTGAATGCTGATGTACCCGAGGATTTATTTTCAAGCGAAATTGAATGACCCCGGTATTAACTTGAATGGATTTTTGTTGAAATTGGCCGGGAAAACCTATATTCAGGGAACATATAACATTGCTACGTAAGGGATCTTTACATGGTGACTGGGTTGAACGTCATCAAGCCGTATAGTCGCTGTTTAGGTGTTCATTATTCTCAGAGCTTCGCGGTGCGTTTGCGGTACTGAAATACCAGTCACTCATAATATCACATTGCTTAAAAAAGGGTCATATGTAGCCTCTTTACCATGTTGTGCTGGGGCTTTCAGCACAAAATTGCCAATCACACCAGGTTCCTGCTTATCTTTGCTTACCAGGAAACTGTTAAGCAGTTCTATGGGCCCCGAACTTCTTGCAGGCAAAGTCAAAATATTACATTGTATAGAGACTGCAGCGTAATGTTGTCAACTTTTGAAATGAAGAAAAGGGACACATATAAAAACTTGTCAAGCTTTTAGTTTCTTTTTCTTTTGAAATGTTGACTTCCCTGCTCAGGGCAGGTTTTTTTTCGCCGATCAACGGCTTTAAAAACCAAGCAGATTGATCGAGGTCCCCGTATGGACATCTAGGGAGAAAGGTCTGAAGGGCACATTTTTTCACCGTTCAATAAGATCAATTATAAAACAATTACTTAGTATCATAAGCGTCTAAAAGACCGTTACATTACACATATCTTTTTTTTACTCCTTCCTACATACCAAATTCAAACAATGAACAACTCGTCAGATAAAATTAAATTGTAATAGTTCATGTTACATTTCCCCATTTCTGTTGTGCTAGGATTATCGAGCGCCAATATTCGTATAATGATAACGATTTTCATTGTGTTTTTTTTTTTTTTTTTTTTTTTTTTTTGGGGGGGGACCATAACATACCTGTGCTCTATTTAATCAGTGGAGCATTAAGTTTTTAGTCAAGTAGGCGTATCACTGCTCTTTATCATTCAGTCTATTTTTGCCGATTTGACACCAGAATACCAACATTGCTTGGCTGTGTCTTCCCGGATATCCCGCATTGCCGCTCGCGTGACCTCTACTCGTTGCTGACCTCCGACACGGATGTAACCCCTGACATCTTGACCTTTGGCTTTGGTGACACTAACGTCTTCGAGGTGGATGTCTTTGCCTACGAAGGAACCTGATTTGGGGAAGACGGTTTGCAACAAGTTTGCTTTAATTTATACCGACCGAATTTTGAATTTATGTATTGCGATAACATCATGTGATTATATCTATTTTGCTATATACAGTAGATTGTTCTTGTGAGAACTTGTCCTGTTATTAATTTTACTACAGCGAAGTAGGTTTCGGAATTCGGGGGACAACTTAGTTCTAAAAAGAACTATCTTGTTTATTCAGTACTACCTGGGGAGGTAAATCGGCCTTCTCGGATAATTTCACTGCCGCGGAGTGAGTTTATTGGTCTCAACGTTTCGACTAGCCTGCTCTAGTCACCGTCAGGGGCAAAGTAGATATTGTCACATGGTGTTACCGCAAATTGATACCTCAACATGCAATGCCTAAAAACTTAAATGTTGAATTAAGTATTAATTTGTTGTCTATACAAAAGGTTATGTTGACATTTCTCTGACAGTGGTAAGAAAGAAAGAGTACAGTATTGAACATTGACAGAATTACTGAAACGGGTTTGCTTCAAATGAAGTGCATCACTTACCATAGCTTACCATTAATTTGAGAAAAGGTACCGTGGAAAATATTTCAGCTGGATGAAATTGACTCAAATTGCACCAAATGTAAAAAAGTTGACCCTTTTAGTCGAATAGTAATTTTTTTTTGCACCTCATATTTTCTATTCTTTTGATAATTTATAAATATTACGTTTAACCTTTTTTTTGCTACTATGAAATTAAAAAATAAAATATAGGTTTTTTCCCGGTCAATTTCAGATAAAATTATTTCAGTTTCATTACACGCATTCAAAATCATGCATGTTTCCCAAATTCATTCAAACTGGGGTTTCTTTTTTCGTACACACATGGTTTCGTTCTTCTAATTCGGGTTCGTTTCAGTCATTCTATTTTATTTATTATTATTATTATTATTATTATTATTGAATTGACTTACCAATCCAACCAGCTACCGTGTCGGAAAAACCTTCACCGTTATCGATGCTAAATCCCAAATAATCGGCTTTATTTCGGTGGCGCCCTACATGTCTTGTCACGACGAGGCTGATGCCTGCCCTTGGCTGGAGGATCAGGTGGGAACCACGAGACACCGAGAGGTTCAAACCGCCGTATAACTGAATCTGGTTGTTGTTCGTCCAAGTGAGTGAGAATGTACCATCTTCAGATGATATTCTTTCTGTGGAAACAACGATGCTATGGCGACCAAGTGTCATGAGTAGTCGGTCAATAATGAGCGGGATGGGATCGTTCCGTGTGGGATGGTTCAACGAACTTGCTACTTGAGCATTGACTACCAATCCTGAAACAAACATGGCCAATTCAAGTCAGCTTAGTAATTATGAGCTTGTACATCAACAAAAAATGAAAAACAAACCCAAAACTGTATGGTTTTTGCAGTGTCCAAATATCACAAGAATAGTCAGGTTGGTTACAGTCCCATTATTTTAGTCTTTAAAAAATGTGGTGAGTCTAAAGTTTTTGAACATACACTTATAATTTCAACACAATATTCAGAATAAAAAATGCCTTAAAAATTCCATACCTTCTGAGTAGACATAAGATGAAACAAACAATGACCACATAAAAATGCAAATTTTGTGGAATGACAACTGCATTTTTCTATACGCTTAATAAAACTGGCTCACCGTTAACAGCATCGTTCAGCAGGACCAGACGATCTCCGGGCACCACGTTGACATCAAAGCACATGGTGACGTCGCTTTGTTTGTCATGTATCAAGAAATTAGGATTCACGTAGTTGACTTTTGTGTGTGGCCAAAACGCGGAATAGATGAAAAAAAAACAAAAAAAAACCCTGTAACTTCAGAGGTTACTGAGAAGAGATCACCTCAAAAACATAAGATTTCGTCTTTGCCGTCTCTTTTTTCCACAAATTGTCTGTAGACAAATGTTCATGTTCGCTGATTAATAGATGTGTCTTTAGTTTTTTTACCCCTTTTCTGGTTATACACCAGCTAATTTTTTTTTCTACCCACCAGTGGCGTAACTAAGGAAGGGGGGGGGGGACAAGGGGCACGGGGACACATGCCCCTACCCATCCCATTTTGTCTCCTTTCTGATAACTTTTACTTTGTTCATATCTTGCCTCTTCTCTCTGTTCACACTCCTTTTCCACCTGCCTGACTGCTCTTGTTCTTAGTACGAGCGTTGTATTTTCATTAACCATTGAGAAAGACTCTGCTATGGAGTCGAAATCTGAGGCCTTTAACTATTTGGCTTTTCTCTTTTACAGTAAATTATACCGCCAGTTAAATAAATCATTTCTAGAAAAAAAAACTTTCATTATTTTGATTTGACTTATTTAATATGATTCGACGAGTACACAAAAATCACCTTTTTGTCATTAACATATTGCTGAACTATACTCACCCGCTGTCGAAACTATAGTAGTCGCTGGTGGCGTGGTTTGCGCCGTAGGTGCAGCAGATGTTACAGACGTTACTGGAGTCGTGGTTGGCGATGATGGAAGCGTTGTAAGCGTAGTAGGGTTTGTTGTAGGCGTGGTTGGAGACGTCGTATGTGTAATTGGAATGGTTGTGGGCGTTGAGGTCGACGTTGTATGTGGAACGGTTGTAGGCATCGATGGGCTGTTTGTACGCATGAGGAAACTGTCTATTTCTGAGGATTAGATGAAGACAGACACATTAAACCATGATTCTAGTCATATTCAGTTTAGTTGTTATATGAAACAAACTGACTTTGTAGCCACATTGAAAAGAGAACAAAACTTAGGAACCACGTGTAGAGTTTATCCGAACGTGTGTTAAGTTAATGTTAACTGTCTAATTGATTCAATTTAAGAGAACATTTCACATTGTGAAGATGTTGAACGAAGTCTTACAAGAACAACTGACTGCTCTTGTTACTAGTACGAGCGTTGTATTGTCATTAACCATTGAGAAAGACTCTGCTATGGAGTCGAAATCTGAGGCCTTTAACTATTTGGCTTTTCTCTTTTACAGTAAATTATACCGCCAGTTAAATAAATCGTTTCTGGAAAAAATCACCTTACATTATTTTGATTTGATTTATTTAATATTATGATTCGACGAGTACACAAAAATCACCTTTTTTTTGGCATTAGAATATTACCAAACTATACTCACCCGCTGTCGAAACTGTAGTAGTCGCTGGTGGTGTGGTTTGCGCCGTAGGTGCAGCAGATGTTACAGACGTTACTGGAGTAACAACAATAACAACAACAACAATAACAACAACAACAACAACAATAACAACAACAACAACAACAACAACAACAGCAACAACAACAACAACAACAACATCATCAGCAGCAGCGGCGGCGGCGGCGGCGGCGGCGGCGGCGGCGGCGGCGGCGGCGGCGGCGGCAGCAGCAGCAGCAATAGCAACAGCAACAGCAACAGCAACAGCAGCAGCAGCAACAACAACAACAACAACAACAACAACAACAACAACAACTCTTCTGGGCCAACCTGAAACAGAAATCGGTCAGCCCCCTACGACCCAGAATCTGGATCAATTCTGACCCGGGATGTTTTAGACTTTAGCTAAAAAAGAAAACACCAGTTTGAATGAATTATGAAAACATGCATGACGGTGTATGCGTGTTCATGAAACTAAATTGATTTTTACCGAAATTGACTGCGAAAACCAATAAAAATACATAACTACTTACTATGAAGGTTATACTTGGGACCCCTCATATAGTTGACCGGGACCATCGGTAAGTATGCCACTGGAGAAAATAGCATCGAGCCCGAGGGCACACCCATTTGGCCTAATGGTGCAAATAAATTGAGGCCAGAGCATTAATGGAACACATAGACATAAACAACTATTGGTATCTTGAAAAGTATAAATACAAAGAATTATGAAAACAAAAATGTATTTGGTTGAACAACCTTCGTGGAGTATAGACTAAACAATGATGAGACTAATAATAATGTACTGCCTGATCTAATGTACGATGAAGTCTTTGTGTGGATTTTATTAACAATACTAATTAACAATTGTGTTAAAATGGTTTTTTTTTTAACGTTTCTAGAAATAAAATGCTGACGAGGTCATTATGCCATTCTGGAACGAGATGAAATCCAACCATGTATACAAAAGTATCCTTATCATCTTTGTTTTCTTTTCTATTTAGTTCCTTGAATGCTAAAAGAAAAAAAAAGGAAAGCAAAAAAACATTCACTAAGTACAAACACTTAAAGTGACCGTCCGCGTTTCCATGTTTATGAGCTTAAGCATAGGCCTACAGCCATTATCGCAGTAAAACGTAAATATAGGTAACTATTTGAGATGTATTTCCGTATACCTATACCATAAAACGACGCCTTTCCAATTTTCTGCTTCTGATTTCCATGATATATGGTCGACAATCGAGGAAACCAGATACAGTTAATGAAAATGGAGTCAGAAAAAACATATTACCTATCTACCTATTTCTCTCTGTTTAGACTAACTTAGCTCGTAACATGGAAACATGGATGGTCACTTTAAACTTCTGTATTGAGATGAACTTAATCTAGGTGATTTTAAGACCACAATGAGTGCTTTGTTTGTGATACTTACGACCAGGAAAGCTAAGAGATTGTATCCGTGGATGGTCTTCCCTTACGTTGACAACAGTCGGCCCTGCCCCGAAATAAAACATTCAAAAACTCCATCAAAATTACATTTCTTTTATAAACAGAAAAGTGGAATTAAAAAAATTATAAATTGAAAACAGAAACTTGTTAAAGATAATCGCAGACATAATTTCTCGTAGAATAGACCGATCCATTAAGCCCTGCCTACTAACGTATTGACCAATCAGACCCTTGACAACGCCACTCGAAAGTCCAACAAAAGTCCGACACGTTAAAGTTCCATTAGAAAAGTAAACAGACCGCCGCCATTGTTCAGACACACAACAGCTCACACAACTGCACTAACTTTTGTTAATGAAAATCCCACAGCAGCGGTCACTGTACAGTCGTGTAAAGTGGTTTAACAGTGTTCCTGTCTGCATTGTTCTTTAGACTCAAGGCACTGCTCAAAAAGCCACGAAACTAAATCCATACCGTTCACGAAAACCATGTACGGGGTGTATCGTATCCGATACGTGTGAGCCGCAACCAAACCACCGCTGCAATCGTGGCAAGAAAGTCACACCATGTGATTTTGCTAGGCAGTTGCTAAGGTAGGCAGGGCTTAATAGATCGGTTTTTTATCTATCAAGTTGAAGTTAGACTGGAAAGTTTACCTGCATCTACCACGGGTTCTTCGTCCGGTTTAACCACCACCAATGACGTCAGTGGAGTCACAAAATGATACTTGAGAGAAAGCTCTAGCGCCCTCGCCGTCAGGTTTGCCTTCTCTGTGTCGCCGTCGGCTGCAGTGCGCTTGCGTAGAAGTTCCTTGATGGTCAAGAACGCCCATAACCTCTGCGCAAAGTCGTCAACGGATCGTGGACTCAACATACTCTCGGTCTCATTCTGCACGAGAACATTTATTCACTCAGAATTATTGATTTACTTCCTCCTAAAGTCAAAAACATTAAGAATCCGTCCTAATATGCCCGATTTCCACTGCCATGTATTATCAACTTAAAATTAGTTTAACTTAAAGACAAAATGCGGGATAGTAATCACACAAAAACAACTATTAGACCAACATCTGGGAGCTCAGTTGTTAAAAAATTCAAAATTCAAAAAGTTGTTAAAAAGTACAAATTCTTCTGAGAAATGTTCCGAATCTGACATACTGTTCAAATCGAGAATGTTGTACATTATTTGAAGTAATTCAAAATCACCGTTGCTTATTTCGATCCCATCAACGTTGAAATAATCCCTGAAACATAAACCTTTGTACGTTCTTCTCACGAAAACGTGACCACTAAATCAAACGAAATATTTACATGTTGGTTGTATGGTGGGTGTATTGAAAGCAAGAGTATGGTAAGAAATTTTCCTTGTGATATATACCCCTTAAAGCAAAGAGAGATATGAAGACAAGATAGCATTTTGGGTTTTTTGTGAATAATATTGAGGGAAACAGACAGACAGAAATAAATACGGTTAGCAGTGGGGCTCGGCTGAGCATGTAGCTCAGCTGGGTTTTTTCACCACGTATATAGTAAGACCAAGTATTTGACCCTCGAATATTTCGTATCCCTTCATAGGAAAAAAGTTTGGTCCCGTGGCTCTTCATGATATGAAAATTCATTTAAATTGAAATATATCAGGTCCTCTGACCCAAATCAAGTCCACTGATTGGTTGAGGGGTTCTTACAAGTGAGAATGCTTTGGGAGTTGCATTCGTATTTTGTGTTTCCACTTCTTTCACTAACCTTGACTTTAGTTTCCGTCACGAGTCTGATATCGTTTTCCCCGGCTTTAGCAAGCACCGTGCAGATCACCCTCTCAGGTATAAATGAACCATTCACTGCTAACTTGCCTGCCATCACAAGCTCAGTCCCGTCAAAGTACACCGGGAACTCCGTCTGGGAAATGCTGTTGGGCTCAATGGAGTTAATCTCATACTTGATCTCAACATTGGTCAACAGTGGGGTGGCTACGTCGTCGAAGAAACCCACGAGTTGAAGCCCCGCATCGGCATCCTCGTAGATCTTCCTGGCGAGACCGCGGTTTTGAAGGGAAAGCTTCTCCAGGAATGAATAATCTACATTGTCACCGAAACCGAGGCAGAACAGGGAGAATCTCCCTTCCATCCTCTCTTTGATGTCTACAACGATGGCGTTTGTGTTTGTTATTGCACCTGACGTGGGCTGCCCGTCAGTCAACATGACAATGAGGGAGAAGGATCCGTCAGACGCGAGCTCGTTGCGTTTAAAGTCTTCTAACATATCAATACCGTCCACGATGCCTCCATGTAAGTTAGTTCCTGTACGTAAGAAACAACAAAATTATTGGCAATCAAATATACCGCACCTGTTTTCGTTTAACGGTGTCTTTCAAAGACTGTATGCTGTGATACAAGGTGAGGAGACAAAATTCAATGTAGTTTTTAAAACCTCTAGCGTTTTCAGCATTATCATTGTGGTACCATTCACCTGACTTTTAGGTGCTTACCGTGTTTCTCCCGCACAGATAATACAATAGACAGAGAGCGATACAGAAAACGTAGGGAAAGATAATTAACATGGAAAATAAATGAAGTGTTGTTTACGAAGTGCATAAAGAACGATCAAGACTGTTTTTAGCAATCATGGACACTTTTTTTGTTGTTTTAAAAAAATATGTAGATGATATACTGTCGATCGAGTGCCAAAATAAAACCCAACTTGCGAATAACTTTGGTACATGTTGTTCCAAATGTTTTATTACAATGTAAAGCTAAGTGGGACACTTTGAAAGCAAAGGTGGCAGCAGATAAAGTTATATCAAAAAACTAGAGGGCGCACACAAACCATGTGACACGGCCCGGTAAGAAGCATTTTTGACCACTGAGAAGATGCCACTGAAACCATTACACTAGGCACTCATCAGTTTACACAGCAAACATTTCAAACCAATTTCAATTGACCCATAGGGATTTTCACCAATAGTGGTCCAGCGGAGTTCCGTTGGTGACATGGCGAGTGTTCCCTCTATTTCATAATACAATGCAGATAAACCATTGATAATAGGGCTCTGGTCATGCGCACATTTCTCAGAAACAATGGTTTACCTGGTTGGTAAGTCTGCTGCCACCTAGCGTCCCCAAAAGTTCAACATTCTCGTAGGTTTGTTCTGCATAGTGAATCGACCTCGATGGTCGCATTTATTATGAACAACTATGACTTTGACTGAACCAACAAACCTCCCATAGCCACCAGACTTCTTATCTTTGCCTTTGCTGACTCGATATTATCTTTATTCGCGGCCATCATGGTGTCACCCCATACTGATGTCTGAGACGAAAATGTTATCAATCCGAAGTTGTCTTGCTCGCGTAATTGCGTCAGGATTTTCTCCATTGCTTCTTTCGTTTGCCGTATCTTGGTACCACTCATGGATCCACTAGTGTCAAGAACGAAGACCACGTTCTTACTTATTGGTGTTAATCCAGCAGGGGAGAAGTGGTGCACAAAATAGCCGTTGACTATCTGTTTTAAAAATTTCATAAAAATAAATAAATAAATAATAAATAACAATGATTTATTGTACTGCCTAAAACGCACCTGCTTAATCAAAGCACGTGAGACAATTCACAAAAACAATCTAAAACTTTCTAGCAAGAGATTATGGCCAGCAGACGATATAATTATCGCAGTTATGATAACTCCTTGATTTTTATTCACAATGATTTTTATTACAGGAACGAACCTCAATTTTTCCTGCATTTTCTCCGTGGATGACGTCATATCTCACTACGAATTTACCCAGAATGCCATCAGGGGAAACAAGCTCTTGCTCGTCGGTGTCTGGATGAAACTGCACGTGGACACGGTCACGGCGAAGTTGTTTCATCTCTGCCCATGGAGGGTACACTGCATCCATGTTATATTTTGTCGATGTGGGCCTCTCCAAAAAGAAATCCACTTTACCCTCAGCGATGCCCTGAGGTTCCTCGATGTGCACGTTGACAATGAGATGCTTTACAAGCTAGAAATAATATCAAGAATATAAGTATTATATTTTTTATTTTAAAAATGTTTCTAGGATACTTAAGAATGGAGGTGGCGGTGTGGGGTGGGTGGTTAAAGACAATATTACTTGGACATTTAAGAATCGGAATTATACTGTTTCCCTGGAATGTGTCATTGTGATCTTACCTGGCGAGGTGAAATAGAAATGGCGTTTTCGAAATAACCATTGTGTCTCTTCAAGAGCTCTTCGTAGGTCAGATTGAATGAAAGTGCGCCCTCTGCGGCAACGTTGATGGACACCGTAAAGTCATTCCTTTTGTCTGACCTATACACACACAAAATCAGTTTCAGCAAATCATTAAGTCACGTTTTAAACGATATACGTTGGTTGACGGTTGCAAGTGCCTACCAAGGAATAAAACAAATCAAAACCACGCCGTCTGACAACACCCATAAAAATGTTGACGACATCTGCAATTCAGCGTTCATGTGTCTGTGACGAAGCATTTTTTAAAACACGTCTGATTAATTGATAGAGTGGTTATAGGCACCACAGGCAGCTGACATTTAGTAAATTAATACGCATATTCAGTAATTCTAATTTAAACTCACGTTTGTGAAACATGTCCAGTCGTCTGTCCCTGTTGCTTTGCTTGCTCGTACGCCGCCTTCGCCTTCTCTTTCTCATCAACCCTTGAACGGTAAACTTTCCCCTCAGTCTCTCTGTGGAGTATAGTAGGTGACAAACAGCGGCGTAACTAGGCAAAATTTGTTTTTTTTTGGGGGGGGGGCAGAAGAAGGTGCACCGTTTTTTCAAGGGGGCACTTTGGGCATATTAAAACTGTTGTTTCCGTATGTATTTTTCCTAGCCCCTTTCAGCGCTCATTTGTTATGCCGTTTACTATGTGTTATAAAACTTATCTGACTGTGGAGGTTAAAAAAAACATTTTGTGCGTGTAAATAATGTTAAAAAATGTTTTTAAAACATTTAAACTACTACATAAAAGTTCATGAAATGTAACATTTTATTCCAGTAATTTTCCATCTTAAAACTTCAGAATTCAAACAGGGGGAACCCGGTGGGGGCAAGGCCATCAGTTAGGGGGCAAATGCCCCCCTGCCGACCCCCATGCCCCCCCCCCCCCTAGTTACGCCACTGAGGATAAGTGTCTAAGTGTCCTCTGACACAATTTTGTAACCATCTCTTTCATAGGGGAACCAATTTTCACGGAAATGTGGGTAAATTGTACAGAGTAGCTTTACATACGAACATATTTACAGCTTGGTCAATTTCCCACGCAGCCCCTAAGGGGTGGGGCGGGGCAGGGTGGCGAAACCCCCGTGCGCACTAAACTTTTCTTCTTCTTGAAAGTCCCTCTAGGGCCTCTGTAGTTTCATGACTTGAACTCACATCAGAAATCCTGAGATGAAAGCCTCTTTAGGCAGCTCGATGTAAAAGTTCACCTCTTGGCCCCAACTCGCTGGGTTGACCACGTGACATGTCACAACTGTCTTGGCGAAGCGAGCTGTGATTGATGAATTCACCCGTAGGTCCCTTAACTGCAGAGCAGTGTCGTTGCCGGCAGAGTCATTCTGATTGAAAATAATTAAATAACACCAAATTTTATTGGATAAGGATGAATTTGAAGGTAGGCCTATATGCAAGCCGTCTGTAGGAGAATCTTGAACAGTAATGAAATAATTTGGAAAACTGAGCGCAAGAGCTTACATTTTAAATCTCCCCAAACAGTTTTTTTTTGTAAACGGGTGCTGTGTTTTCGCCATGTTGTTGTTCATGTTGAGTTAGAAAAAAAAGGGAGTATAGTCTATGGAGTACAGAATGAGTGTCTGCTGTAGACCTACATGAGACGATATTTAAAATGTATTCAAGGGGAGGCAGACGCCATCTTGTCCAGCTTGTACAAAGTTAGTCTTGACCCTTGCCGATACCATAACCAAGTCCAGACATAGAGGGGCTTGTGTTTTAATAACAGAAGCCAGCAGTATCCAAGACTGGTTCTGCACACTGGATTATTGATACACGGTGCAATTAGTTAAAATGTAAAGCCACGTTAGTTCCCTTTCTTTGAGATGGTAATCGGAACTTGTCTTACCTTGTCGACTTCATGAGTGGGACTCACACTGACATCTCTTCTTTCACGCTAAAATTTAAAGAGTTAAATATGCAACCTGTATCAGCTGTCTTAATTTCAGTTTATTCTAAGGTTTGTTTACATCATTCTGTAAAAAGTTTAACTGTCTATTTTGTGGAGAAAAAAAACAATAATAACAACAACACACAAACAACCCAAAAAACTAAATTGAAACTGTAGAAATGTAGAGCTATTTAACATTCATCATGCCAATGTGATTTACAGTGCATTGGGGGCAATCTTGGGAACCACACAGAGACTGTTCATCTTAGTCTAGGGACGTTTTGAATAAAGCTTCTCCGCGGACCATTCAACCTCATTGTCTGAACATACAGAAATGGAATGTTTAACAATGTTCCGTTTTACTCTCCGTCTTTTCTCGCAGATGTTCTTTTTAAAGTGTCGTTTTCTTGTTCACTATTTCCCTTTTTTCCATGTCTGATTTTGTGTTTCAACACAACTGTCTCTCTGTTCCTTGTGTTTGTGGTTATATCTACACAATAGCCAACCCTCTTGTCTCCTTTCTGATTCTTTGATCACTATTAGTTTGCATCTTTTGTCCACTCGCTACTCGTTTTTCACCAGACTTATTTTGTTACACTAATAATTATTGAAACTTTGCATGGAGGGGACAATTTAGTAAGGTACCGGTATATGTACGGTAATTGTTATAATCAAAGATATTGAAAACAAGATTGCACGCTCTGTGTAGAAACATGAAACGCAAAATGGGTGCTCCCGCTGTTGTTAGGTTGGTACAACCAAATTTGTGCGATAGGTAGGGCCTACTAAATAGAAAAACTTAGGCCAAATGATCCCACCTACTAAAAAAGGTGAATGCAGATCCAAAATTTGGTGTTTGGCCATAAATTGTGCCATCAATAATTTAGTTCTAGCAAAATTGACACATGGGGAAGGGCGCCATCACCTCGGTAGATATGTAAAAAGGCGTTACATCTGCTACCGTGCTAAGC
Organism: Marthasterias glacialis; assembly: GCA_911728455.2. Classification (NCBI taxonomy): domain Eukaryota; kingdom Metazoa; phylum Echinodermata; class Asteroidea; order Forcipulatida; family Asteriidae; genus Marthasterias; species Marthasterias glacialis. The sequence goes on from OU452221.1 coordinate 20,280,105, forward strand.
GGCACAAGTGCCCTATCTTGTTTGTCTAGTGTCTTTGGTATAATAAATTTGTTCTTTTCATGTTTAATATGTAAGTTATTCAACCAACTTTTTGTTTGGCAAACAATTTGAAAGATTTACCGGAACAAACTCCTGCATGTTCTTCACGATGTCTAGTATGAACGATGGATTGCTGAGGGCTGCTGGAGCTGCCGATCCGGTGATGCTGTAGAGCAATCCGGTGGCAATCACCGCCGTGATTAACGTCAGCAGGGACGCCATGACTCGTCTTGACTGGACCTGACAACGACAAAAAATCCTGTTGATTCTAACCATCTAACCAATGGCTTGATTCTACAGGTTACTAGTTTTTCTCAAGACACCGACTGGACACAAATGAAACTGTTTACGGTACAAACTGCTTTTGGTAAGATTTATTGTTGTACCTGCATCCATGGGCGTAAATACCAAGGGCGAGGGGGTAAAATGGGGGGATATATCCCTTTCCACATTTTTTTGTCCGGGGGGATGGTTCCTCATTGATTGTTGGTCCTTTAAAAACAAAATGTGTGGTTTTCACTAAAAAAAAAAAGTACCCGATAGCTTGGTAAATGAATAAAACATTTCTTCCAATCCCTATCAAGACAACACCCACGTCTGTACACGCCCGTACACTCCCTCCGTCGCATCAGTACGTGCAGTGAGTAGACGGTCATTTACATGAACGTAACTAAACTTAATTATAACGCACCTCTCCCTGGTTCTTTATCCTGATTGGCTGAAACACGGTCACGTGGGGTGAACTAATATAGCCTAGTGCATGAAATCTGCACCAAACGCACCGCACGCGCTTCATTTGTGGGAAATAGTTTACAAAGCGGGAAATAGTTTCAAAAACCCCAAAACTATTGACTGGTAAAGAGCGCCCTCGAGAAAACGACGGGCCTGTGAGTGACCAGGAGAGTGACCAGGAGAGGGTCCTATTTCCCTCCGCCTTCGGCCTCGGGAAATAGGACCCTATCCTGGTCACTCACAGGCTCTCGGGTTGCATAGACGTGCACTATTTCCCTCATTGCCAGTCCATATGTGTATACTATACCCATCCCTTCGCTGAAAATAAATATCGTTTTTGGAGGGATGGATATATATGCCCGTACACCCATACGTGTTGTAAATGAGTGTTATGAATGCCACGTTTGCCGTCCAGGCTATATTTTCACATTTCCGGCCTTTTTGTTTTGCACAAAAGAGACGTGATTGCTTTTCAAATGGCGAACAGAGTGACAGAACTGATCTGTTTAATTGGAATTACAGTAAACTTGTGGCCATACTGTACAGCCTACGTATATTCTTTACCGATTTTAATTTTGCATCTTGAGAATATGGCGAGTCGGGCAAAGAGAGCCAAGGTGACAAAAAAAAATGTATTACCATCCCCCCATCATTTCACCACAAATTTACGCCACTGCTTGTACTATTCAGCCTATGAAATATTGTCAAAGTCAAGGAAATAGCACTGCAGTCAAGATCCACCATTCAAGTTTAAATCGAGTGCAGCCATAAACGTGCAGAGATTCCAGACAAAACATTTGTGTGTTCCATTAAGAAATGTTCACAGGTTTTATGAATGCTGCATGGTCAACATTACTCGTACGCACCAATTTAACCACACACACATTTGACGATGATTGATAGTATCATGTAATGTGTTCATTATATTGAAAAGAAGCTAAGTTTGAAAAACTAAACATAAAATAGGAGAGATAGTTCATTTGTATTGCTTTATTTACTCGCTTTGCAATCAACGAGCACGCAAAGAGATCCAATTTACATCGATGATAGATGATCATTTGTCTCCAACAATAAACTCCATACCATGCAGGAAAACTTGTCATGTATATGTCATTCAAATTAATAACATGATCTACACAACCGACCTTTAAAATAAGCAACAAACAAGCAGCTAAAAAAATCAAAACAATAAAACAACTTACCCTTTTAATGGCGAGAAATGGAGTTGGTGCACGAATTCTCTGGGCAGTGAATTTTGCTAACAGAGCTTTACCACCAGCAAGAACAGACGCGGTCTGTATTGATCATTCACTTGGTGCCACAGGTGACCAGAGTGACTTATCACAGAAAGATGTGTCCCTTTTATAGTTTACAGATTTTCTTGTACCTTTGGGCAACCCATACACTCTTGGTACCCCTGTACGCATGGCACGACCATCTCGCAGCAGCTGGTCTTTAGATTAGTACCGGTAACCTATATTCACGCCCCCTTTCCTGTCATCCGCTGGTAACTGCATAGAGGTAACTACATGTATGTATTCCTGGAAATACATGTGTTGCATTTGGATATTGTTATACCACTAAGCTGAAAAGTTATAACTTGGTGTTATTAGACGTGTTTTTGACAAAATGAAAAGTTTTTGTGAACAGTTTTCGAATAGAAAATGGTCAAACGATCTTGTTCAAGGAAGCTTTTCGTAAGGTAGAGTTTCAACATAAAAGAAAACATAAAATCACAATTAGAAAGTTAACAACAGGAAAAATTAAAGCTGCGAGTAAATTTAAAAGTTGAAGTTAAAGATGTTCTACAAATCGCTGAAAAGGGTTTACCTTAATATTAACATCTGGTCTTGTTGCTCCCTTTTACACCCACACAGCCGTCCACTACGATTGCATAATAATGGACTTACTGTATGAGTTTTCCACTGAGCATCTTCGAATAAGTGTCATGGTTGAAAGTTTTCCTGAAAACTGAAATGTCTTGCAATTTATCAGAGATAGCATAATTATAACCTGTATCCAGCCTCGATCTGTTCAGAAGAAAATTGTACTCATCTAGTTTTTGGTCCTCACTTAACTCCCATGCTGTGGATACTTTGGAGTCGAGTCAAGCCCCCTTCCTAGCTTGAATGGTCGGCGGAGGGGGTGGTGGGGGCATTTATGATCGTGAAGTTATGGCTTCATTTTGGAAGAACTATCCATGGAAATTGGGTGTTTCAGTTTGCGATCCTTGTATATTTGCGGCCCAAAACTCTTATAAAGGAACACGTAGGCCTACTTCAGCTTGGAACAGGATTAGGGCCATACTAAATCCAAAGACACCACCAAGTGAAAGTATGTACCGACTGGGTTTCTTGGTTCATTTCAACACCGTTACCTATTTTTTATTTATTTATTATTATTTTTTTTTGACAATAAAATACATATTTACATTTAAAATTGTTCGTGTCAAGACAAAAGTAAAATTAAACAAAATAAAAAACTGTCATTATAGATGTGTCGGACCCAATAAAACCCCAACTATCAGATTTAAAATCATAGAATTGTTAAATGACAAAAATATAAAACTACGGGAAGCTACATTTGTCAACAAACAATATTAAAACCAATAATTAATAGTTTGTACCCCAAAGTAAAAAATGAAATGAATTACGAAAACGTCACCCGCCTTAATTGCGTACGACTTTTAACAACAATGTTTAGTTAAAGAGGAATGTGAACAGATAAGATCTCTCTTTTAATTATCTTGATTATTTTTGCAGCCTTCGCCTTGAGTGGCCCTTTAACCTTTTGTTGGGTGGTTTTTCATTTTAAAAAGGTGTGTATACTTTGTACTGTATCCAAGAGTAGAAAATATATAAATACATTTTTTATGTATAGTACATTGTGATGTCAAAGTTCCACTTGAAACTCGGAGAAGAAAACGAGACATCAGCCGGGTGAGCCCGGAAGAACAATAATGATGTAACATGTTTGTGTAAGAAGAAGTACCAGCCTGGGATATGCGCCGCATCACCCACGCACCAATTTTGTAATGACCTCCAATGGTGGACCGTCCATCCTTTGTTTAACTATTGTCCTAACAAACACCGACCCCATTGTCTTCCTTTCGCGTTGTCTCTTTTATTGTAAGTCCTCGGTTCAATTCAATTCAATTCAATTTGATTTGATTCATCACGGTTTACAAAGAGGTCTCTCATCACCTTGTGCTTGTTAACACTTAAAGTAATTAATAATTTTTTTTAGTAAAATTGTTACTTATTGCCAGCATGACAATTGTACGGTTTTAATGATAGCCAGTTTCAGATTTCATGTACATGTATTTGTTGTGAGATTTGTTTTTTCTTTCTTACTTGTAAATTACTATGTATTATAAATACATTGAAAGGACAACTCTGATTCCGGATTGCCCCCCCCCCTCCCCAGTGGCCTAGCCAGCTTCTTTTTCGCAGAGGAAGGGGGTCACAGAGGGGGAAATTTCAGTTAAAATTGCCTGATTATAGCAAATTTCACGGTGACCAGAGACTGGGGGGCAAACAGCTGTCCCCTTTTGCACCCTTGGCTAAGCCACTGCTCCACCTTGAGAAAGACGACATTAGTGGACACTTCTAAGAAAAGTAATGAGCTTATAAAATCTTTAAAATAATTGTGGACATTTTTATGGCGGTGATGCCAAGGCTCTTATACCACGAAACCATTACAAGCCACGGGTGTGACGCGCATGTACTTTAAATGACAGCTTCGTGTGGTGTGGGTTCATAGTCAAGGGGTTCGCCTTCCCGGAAAATCATCAGCCTCAGACGAAGCTATTGGTGTTTCAATTTCTTGTTAACAGGAGCGGTTGTAATGGATCCTTGCCCTATGATCTATGGACGATTTCTTCTCAGCGAGACTTCTCTGTGACCGGCAGACTTTGCTCTCAGTGCAGATCATACCCTCCACTGTTTGTCGGACACTGTGGGTTTGACATAACATACTTAGTTTACATTAAAACAAAAACGAACAATTTTTTACTTGGCTTCTGGCTTTTGGGTGATTTTAAATGGAACGCATGTTTATTATTTTTTTATGAAAAACCGCTAATTCATGCACGATCAGCTATTTTTTAGAACCCTTAAAACGTTATGTTTTTCTTTTTTATTCAAATAACTTCACACAGTAGATTGGCAGTCGGTTTCAGAATGAACCAATCTGAAAAAAAATCAAAATTCGAAAACGGGTTTGCAAAATGATTCCATGTAGCAATTATACACTTTTGTACAGAGTCTCTTACATCATGTAAACTTAAATCTATGTAAAGAGGAGTGAGCATTGTGTTCCATTCACCCAAGCCCTGACTCGACCCATGATATCCTTACACAATCCCTTTATTGCCCCTTGAGACACAAAAGAGTCATCAGAAAACCACCCGTAACATTCACTGCCACATATCCTTACTTTCTTCCAGTAGGGCCTGAACGTTTTTATAACAGCCCCATCCCATATTTCATATAGACCTTAAGAACCTTTAAGAGCCTTCTTACCTTTTTCCATTATGTTATATATATTTGTAAATGTAGTCACTTTCTTAGATTGAATCTTCTTGTGAGGAGCTGGTCTCCTTTTTATATTATTATTATTATCGTTATTATTGTTATTTATTTACTTATTTTGTTTTTTATTGTTATTTTTACTTTTTAAAAGTCATACATCCTTTCTGGCATTTGGCCTAAGATTCGTGCTGGTTTCAATTGATAAAAAAGAAATACAAATAAGAATAAATTTTGACTAATTTTTACACGACATCGACATTACTTCGACTGCGAAATATGAGTATAAGACAGGGGACCGTATTAGTCCACAGCGCGCTGAGTGTCGTCTGTTTCTTGGAAAATGACGTCATTCCTTCAATGTTGAAGACGGGTCACCGCGCCGATTGCGAGTGTGTTTTTCTTTATAGCCGTCCGCTTCTTGTAAAAAAATTGCCTCTTCTGTACAGGGGCGGCTTTTCAGGTTATTTCAAAAGAAAAGAAAGAAAGAAAGAAAGAAAGAAAGTGTAGAAAGAAAAAAAAATCTTTAACGACGGTGGCCTCTCCAGCGTAGCTGATCATTTGAGGCCCTCACAAAATAATTCAAAAGATGACAAGACATTGGCAGAAATTAAGGGGCACAAACAAAAATAAAAACAATCTTACTATAGTCCTACAATATACATGCATGAGTAGGAAGCCTGTAACGGCGTTGAGACGTTTAAACGTTTACAAAATCGACATTCAATGATCGATACTTCAATAAAACTGAAGAGGCGCGCATTTGATGCTAACCCGTATTCCCCACTAACGTGTGGTATGTAAGCTCATAGAGGACATTTCCTCCCTCAGTGCTACCGGGGAGGAAGAACATTGTACGCTTGTGAAAATATTAATAACGTTCAACCACAACTTACAGCCAATTCCGAGTGATTAGATGATTGATTATACCCGCTTGTGTCTGTCAAAAGTAGAATATAGACCATGGGACCTTTGTTTCAAGAGTTATTATACTAAGTGACAGCTGAACAAGTTTTGATATGTGCCCTCTTTCTTCATATCAAAAATTGATAGAAGTCAGACAGTGCACTCTCCATAAAAATAGACTTGTTGTTTTCTTCCCATTGAGCTGTGTATAAATCATGCCTGCAGGAAGTCTAAGGCTCTGTGACTCTTCTGGGAACATTGTGATGTCACAGGTTACATGGTCTGTAATACTTCCTGGCGAGATCGAAACCGGATTTCATTTTTGCCGATCAAGGTCGGATTAGTTTAAGAATTGTTGCCAAAGTCAAACCAGCGGGTACTTAAAGTGGACGGAAGGGATATTGGGGAGGAGGTAATGAATATCCCTGCATGTCTGATTTCTATCATAGAATTACTTGAACGATAAGCACTGTTGTGAAATATAAAGAGACAGATTCACCACTCAACCACATTGTTAATAATTTGTGGAACACGGGCTGAAAATCCAGGGCATTTTTTAAATTGACAGTTCGATGTTAGAAACAATGTGTACGGTCAGCCAACATTAATAATGGGTTGTTTATTTCTTTTTATTTAGTATGAACAACTAATAGAAACAATGACAGTTTTTAATCAGTGAGCTTGTCGATTGAAACTCATCATTTAATACCCGCTATTTACAAAATAATACAGTACTTTTCTTGATGTTCCTTCTGTACCACTCCGGCTTTACTAACATGGAATCATGGACTTCATTATGGAAATCACTCGTTCTCATTTTCTTCACTGTCACTCTGAAACAACTTTCCACACAACACCAGAACTGCTCCATCTGAAAACATTATTAAAACTCCGCTGAAAACACCTGCGGTTAATAATTAACCATTTTCCTTTTGTAGAGCATTTTGGGGCGTATGTGATGTGCTGAGAAGTCTGTGTTCTTTATTTCAAATTATAGTGAATTTTAAGTTTATATACATTAAACAGCTGACACTTGAAGTGGAAGGTGTGAAGTGTGGTTGTTCTTCCTTCAACATTGACTGTCACCTTTGGGCCAGCTCTCCCATGACTGCAATATGACCATGACTATCACATAATACCTTATTCGGCGAAATCTTCAAGACGTCAAGACAGGATTTATTACTACTGCCACTACATTAAATACTGGTTTAATAAGTCACGGGGGTATTCTATTATCCGGGCTCGAGAAGTTGTTGTATAAACCTTCATAAAAGAGAAACATACTTTCAATGAAATTTAAACTTTAATTGAGGGTTTCAAATTCGCGTCAACTTTTATCGAGTGCCGAGTGCACCCAATCGGTTATAGGTATGTATAAACAAGTTTACATTAGGCCTATATTAGGACCTCAATCTATAAATATTTGACAAAATTTCTGGGGAAAATCGTCGCAGTTTTCACGAAGTGACACATTGCTCGAAATATAAATTGTTCAAAAATTTAATTGATGATAACATTTAGAAGGTATTCACTGATACCTTTCTTTCTGCCAAGTAATCAAGTCTTGAAACATCTTGGTTGCTTAGCTACAGTAATGTCACTAAGCTAAAATTGGTTGAAACTGGAATTGGTCGTTTCAACGAAGTGACAGATTGTCGACTTGTCCATGTGTTACTGCATGTGACACAACGTGGTTTTCATGTTTTTGAGTTTTCACGAAGTGACCGAATGGACCACGTCATACAGAGCGCGCGTTGTGGGTGTTCCACGAAGTGGCACAGTTTACTGTGAAAACCCAAGAACCGTGTATATTGAATTTTTTCGTTTTCAAGAAGTGACTTTTTTTGTGTATCAGTATGTAAGTCGTTGATAATTGTTTCCTTAAACAAACTAGATACAGTTACCTATCCTTTGAAAATTTTCTACCAAAGTGAACAATTTCGATTTTCAGCCATGAAATGAAATTTGCAATATCTCGAAACGTGGTTTTACCACTGTGTGTGTGTGTGTGTGTCACTTCGTGAAAACTGCGACGAAATGTTTGCCATTCATTTGTAATCCTTAAAAAACACATTTCACACGAGTATATTTTTTATACTTGATGATGATGTGTTATATTTACGTACGCACATGCCCCTTTAATGCTTATCGTCAGGGAGCACCTTATCACTTACCCCAGTTGTATAATTTAATTGTGAAAATATGAACCCCGATGACGTCATCATCAGCGAGATTGCGAGTCTGTCTTTCTATGATGAGGGTTGCAACATTGTATGGGACCTTTTTGGTAACATTTAGTATTTCATATGAACATTTATTATTTTATCAATAGTCTGAGGCTGCCTTAAATATTGCTGCGAAATTGTTGACAAACAAGCGCATGGATACATTAGTTCGTTTCGTGACTTAGTTGGGGTATTGCAGTTTCGTTAATGACAAAGGAAGACGTATACATGTACTGTTCGATATATCCGTAATAGCCCCTCCAGCGAGACTGACTACACTCGACTCTGACAGAGTATCCAAGTGTTGGCTTGCCATCACGTGTTTCCAGTGTCCATTTCATCACGTCCTCCTTACAAATGGATTACTCCCCTACCCCGTTTAGAAGAAGAAGGCCTCAACAATCTCCACCACTCCGTGGAAATACTACAGTACATGAAAGTACTTCAGCCTGTTTTCCTTGGAAAGTTTGCAGTGCACTTTCTTGACAAAGTTAATTAATAGGTCACCGAGTCCTATCCCGGTATGAGTGAAAACATAGATGTGTTTTCATTCAGAGACCATACGTGGAGTTTTAGTTTGCTGTGAACTAATCCGATTCATGCAAATCTTAACTGTAAAGGTTAATTACATACAAATCTTTCAAAGAAAAAACATCGGTCAATAAGTGACATTTCAAGGATTTGCCTCGATGACAGAAACACCTGTGAATTCAGGCAAGCAATAAGAATGAAAGACAAATAATACACAATATTATTAGTAGTAGTACTCGTTAGGTTGCTGTGCAGTTTATTCGATGCATTTACATTGCTATCATTACTGTTGCAGTTTTTGCACCATAAACCCACCGAATTAGGATTTTACATTATTTAAATAGACAAACAGTCTACCTTTCTCACATGTTGAGTAGAAGGCACCGGTATACAACTAGTTTGGGGTGAAACGCAACAGGTTGTGTAAAAATTAGCACCCTCATTTCAGCTTAGTGTGACATTAGATGTTATCTGGCAGCTTGGATCATGTACCGACAGTGGCTTTGATTTGTCTTTCTTATCCATCTGCCCGTCGCCGTACCATCTCACCCTCCTCCTGGAAGAGCAAGAGTACCTCGAGTTTAACGATTTGATCACGTTGGATCAAAACTTAAAGGTGTAGGCCTATTAGGCCTATATACCCTTTTTTCAATTTTCGCCTTTTTCATCCTCTGGTTCACACTCCAGACAACAACCTTCTGTACAATTTCTTTTTAAATCAAGTTAGGTGGTTGCGTTTTCTTGAGTAGACATCGAACAATGTTTTTTGATTTGAGGGGTTTTGCTCACGAATTTGATTAAACATCGGTAACTGAGAGGGGGGGGGGGTGATCCTCGAAACGGTAAACAGGTGTTTTCCTTCAAAGTAGTCCACATATAGAAACTAGCCAAGTGTAGTATATGTTGGCATTTAATAACAGCTAAATCTTACAAAGAAGAATCGACATTTGCACTGGCTGGAGTATGAAATGTCGCATCCATGTCCTGCAAAACTATTTCCGTCTGAAATAATGTCAATGCGCGAGACATTTTCCCCCAACCACTCGGTTGTTGAAATTTTGACAAATCCAAGAACATGGATATTAGAAATACACACATATCATATTGTCATCGTTCGGTGCCCTTTTTCCCTTTCTTTTTTTAACGAAACTTATGTGCAGAGCGGATTTTACTCCCCAAACAAAGCGCCACAAGTAAATTGATTTCAGTCAATATACTAGGCCAGATAATAATAATAATAATAATAATAATAATAATAATAATAATAATAATAATAATAATAATAATAATAATAATAATAATAATAATAATAATAATAATAATAATAATAATAATAATAATAATAATAATAATAATAATAATAATAATAACTAGAGCTTAAGCGTTTGTGGACAAACACAGGGCTGTTCCGATTATGATCGAATTTGATATTGCACATTATATAAATTACTTTGTGCAATTATTTCTTGACTTCTGTTTCATAGGCACAGTTTCCTCATGCATCACTGCCATGTACACATTTGACATTAGATATTAAAATCTTGTTATACTCGTACTGATAATTGCTGGTATGATATTTGGCCCACTTTAGTCTGATTTCCGATTTCTTGCCCTTAGGAAAAAGCAGAAAATTGTGATTAAATAGCCTGAAAAGTCTATTAAAGCCTACACCATGTGAACATGTTAGTCAACCCTTGTACTCAATAAAATGTTCCTTCTTTTCAAGGACCATATATCATACCTGTAATAGTGAAATTTTACTGTGACATCCCTACTGATTATAGTCATTACTGATAAACTTAATTGTTCATTTCCTTTATATTGTTTGGGAAGAAACCCCTTGCAGATGATGTCACACTATCACTATTGTTTGAGTACTGAACAAATAATTTAGAACATAAGCGTGCGTGTGTAATATGCTTTTTATATTCTAGCTTCAGAGCCCTGAACCTTGGGATTCTTTTTAAGCTCAGAAAATACAGTATGGATGTTAGAAATGAGTTACCATTCAAAATTTGTTATGTGTATCTGGTTTCCTGCTCTTTGGTGAAGAGCACCTAAGATTGCACTTCGGGTTTTTTTTTCCGCCTAGCAACTCCTGGAATTAGGGTCAGGAAGTAAGTTCTACTAGCAGAATGAATGTATACATTGTATCTATGGTGTAACTCATCCAAAGTTAATAATACCATTAAACGTGCATTGAAAACATGTAAGGTGTGTAAAAACGTCTGATGTCAACCAACGTAAAAATTGAGGAGTGTAATATGACAGTAAACTGAAAAGGTATGTTAGACTGTTGGAGTAGTTTTGATCAAGCATTTATAAACAAAAGGAGCAGTATAAAATGAATCTGTTGTAGGCTAACTGGTAGCTATTGAAGTTCCTTCATAAATGGGAATGACATATTATTATGTCATCTCAAGGATGTGGAACATACCAAATGAGGTGCACTATTCTGTAATCATTAAATTTGTGTCCAATATGACATAGCACCAGTAAAGGGCATCGAATTCAAGTTCTGGTGGTTAAGCATTGGGGTGTGAGTTTGAATCCCAGCCATGACACTTGTGTCCTCGAGCAAGATGCTTTACTATTAAAATTGCTTCTCTTCACCTAGGGGTATAAATGGGAACCTGCGAAGGGTAGAAGTTGATATTGTGTTTGAAAATCCTTCAGTGCGCCACGGCAGCCCCTGGGGCTGTATACTCTCCCAGGTAGCTGAGAAAGATTTATAGGAATGTTATCGGCCCAATGACCAGGGCATTCATGTAAAGCACATTGATTGTAAAATGCGCTACATAAGAACTAGTTAATGTTATTATTTGATATTAATCATTACAAGAGGACTGCATAAGAACTAGTTATTGTTATTATTTAATGTTAATCATTACAAGAGGACTAAAGCACTAAAACCACATTTTGGAGAGTATCTCAGTCGAGGTACATTTTGATTCTCCTTATGTTTCGTAATTTTGATAGGCAGAGGCTAGAAACTTGCTTGACTGCAGTGCATGGAAAAGGAACACTACAGTAGTATGGCAATTGTTTTATTAGTTTCGTATAGTCCACATAAAAAAGAAGAAACAAAACCGGTTTGAATAGTAACAATTCTGTGGCATTTCAGTTCTGATGTATTTAGATTTATACACAAATATATTTGAAATGTATGGTGGCCCTGAAGGGACATCGCACATCGCAAACGTGTGCGCATACGTAAGCGATGTCGTGAAACAAATCGCGATTATGTGCGCACACGTATGCGATGTCGTGAAACAAATCGCGAATATGTGCGCACACGTATGCAATGTCGTAGAATAAATCACGAATATGTGCGCACACGTATGCAATGTCGTGAACCAAATCGCGAATGTGTGCGCACATGTATGCAATGTCGTGAACCAAATCGCGAATGTGTGCGCACACGTATGCAATGTCGTGAACCAATTCGCGAATATGTGCGCACTCGTCTGCGAATATATTCGCGATGTCGTGAATGTTATTGCATACCATTGTCGCATACCTTTGGGGTGATGTCATAGTTGCGGACAATGTGTTAGTGAACTAGGGAGTATGCAAGTGGCCCTGGTCCCATTTGTATACCAAAGACATTCAATGCAGGAGCTTGGGTACCAGGCAGGTACATTGTGTGGCCACTCTATGTGCAGCCGCCATCTACCGTGTGCTGTTCAATCGTTCAGCATCATCAAAAAACAAAAAGTCAATAGCAAGAAAACAGTCATGAATTATGACAGTCACGCGCGAAGATAAATTAGTCTGACCCTATTTATATATGCCTGTACGTCTTGATTCCAGACTTGGTGCTTCAACCCCCCAGATCAATAGACATTTTATTCAAAGGTATGCGACAATGGTATGCAATAAAATTCACGACATCGCGAATATATTCGCAGACGAGTGTGCACATATTCGCGATTTGGTTCACGACATTGCATACCGTGTGCACACACATTCAGGATTTGTTTCACGACATTGCATACGTGTGCGCACATATTCGCGATTTGGTTCACGACATTGCATACGTGTGCGCACACATTCGCAATTTGGTTTACGACATTGCATACGTGTACACATATATTCGCGATTTGATTCACGACATTGCATACGTGTGCGCATATATTCACGATTTGGTTCACGACATTGCATACGTGTGCGCACATATTCGCGATTTGGTTCACGACATTGCATACGTGTGCGCATATATTCGCGATTTGGTTCACGACATTGCATACGTGTGCGCACACATTCGCGATTTGTTTCGCGACATTGCATACGTGTGCGCATATATTCGCGATTTGGTTCACGACATTGCATACGTGTGCGCACACATTCGCGAATTGTTTCACGACATTGCATACGTGTGCGCACACGTATGCGATGTGCGATGTCCCTTCAGGGCCACCATAGAAATGTAAACAAGGGTTGCTAAAGAAAATGTTTACCTTGTGTGCTGTTTTCTATATTAAAATATTAAACCTCATTGTTTGTGTCTTTGTCATACTGAGTATGTTCTTGGGCTAAAATAGTAAATAATTTATGGGATATGAGTTGTTAATTTTGGCTTTTGACCCCCCAAATCCAACACTGACCCTATAGCCATGGGAAAGGTAATTTCACTTTTTATACTTTATTTCCCCACTGGGCTCTAATTCTTGCCCTATTGCATCCCCACCAAGTGTTTTGTCTGCCAGACGGTGATTTCCCAAAGTAATGCGTTCGCACAAGAACCTTAAAAACGTGGTTTCAGGCGAATGGGTAGCCTTGTTTCCTTCACGATTCAGCTTCAAGTAATGCGTTTGCATAAGAAACCTAAAAGATCGTTTTCCGGTGAACCGGACCAAGCGCAGACAAGTCTGACACGCGGGCAACATCGTCCCAAAGCACGGCGTTCTATTGTCTACGTTCACGCTGAATAACGATGATCTGAGCGGACACGACGCTCTGTGCTGAGAGCAAGACAAATTCTTCTCGATTCTTTGCGAATGAACGTAGACTTGTGTCAGTCGGCGCAGGAATGACTCTTTATAATATACTGTACATACAAAAAACGCAAAAACAGGGGTCATATTTGGGTTTAGGACTAGATTGAGTTTAAAAAAAAAGCAAGCAAGAGCACCGTTAAACTGGTAAAATCCCATTTGTTTTGTACACGGGCGAAAGTGCGCAATAGATGACGTAATTGTGACGTCGTTCCACATTTTAGGCCGGAAAGCACTTCTACAGTATCTCAGAAGTCTAAAACTGAAACAAGTTTGACGATCGATGGTATACTTTTTGAGATAAGATGCTTTCAAGATTTGCTAATTAAATCTTCACCTCGCTGTAAAGTGGCTAATTAATTAAGAATTTTAATATTTTTTACATTCTGAGTCAAGCTTATGTTCTAAGCTACAATTTGATGTATGATTCAACTCTTTCCTATTTACGCTCTAGGATATTAGGCTTAAAGAAAAAACGTGTACAAATGCTATGGGATTTAGGGCGGAAACAAATAATAATAATAATAATAATAATAATAATAATAATAATAATAATAATAAAAATAATAAAAATCTCGACGAAAATAATAGCTGTTCCGACTGTATGTCGGAACAGCTAATAATAATAATAATAATAATAATAATAATAATAATAATAATAATAATAATAATAATAGGATCTCTATCGCCATATGGATGACCATCAGTTGTTTCCGGAGGAGCAGAAAGGCTGTAAGAAGCGGTCCAGAGGTACGAAAGATCAACTTATTGTTATGGTGTTAACCCCGGCCTTTTGTGATGTTTATTTTTGCGCACTATAGTCATGGCGATTATGTGCACCTGGGTGTGCATGGAAGTTACGTAATAACCCAGTATATAAAGTACTTTCACTGTCGCCTCGTGGTCTGTCTCCTTCAGGTGCGCCACCGAGTCGACGGTGTATTTCGTTTATTATTTAGCAATTGTATTTCTCTAATTTAAGTCATGTTTAAATAAAACACCCTGCGGTGTGTACGCTCTAGAAATAAAAGAGAACGTCCAATTTGTGTTTCATTGCTGGGTTTACGATCCGTTTGGGCGGAATGGCTATGATGGCCAAACCGTCCATAACATATGGTGGAAGATCCGGTTCTCGGTGGCGCACCCTGCCAGCTGGCCGAAGGACGCAGACCCGCTTGGGGATACAACAGGTATTTATACTTTGTTAACTTGTTTTCTTGTATTACCCACAGCGTAGATTTTATGTTCATTATTCGAATTGTGTTTTGATGATTATGCTATTACATTTGTATGTCATTATTTCTATCACAATGGCCAGTAAATATGAATTGAAGTTCAGGGATACTTACTCTGGTACTGAAGATCTTGACTTGTTTTTGAGTAGACTGGAAAACTATAGTAAACTACGAGACTTTGCAGCCGAAAAAAGGGTTCTGTCACTGGGCTTACGTTTGACTGGCCCTGCAGCTTTATGGTTTGCTGATTTGCCTGATAGTGAGAAAGTCGACTTCAAAGCAGTCACTGATGCACTCAGACTTGCTTTTGAAGGTGACAGTGTACGATGGGTTAGAGAAGCCAAACTGGCCGAGCGTCAGCAAGGTGAAAACGAGTCCATTGACTTATATTTCACAGATATAGTGCATCTCAGTAGACAATTACACCGATCAGACAACGAACAGATGGCACGGTTTGTTCGCGGTCTGAGACCGGCGCTAAAAGCGTTCGTAATTTCCAAAGAACCTAAAAACATTGCTCAAGCGATCAATTTTGCACGTCTTGGTGAAAGCGTGGACAAAATTTCCCAACCACCAGCAAAAGTTCAGAGCATTGAGCAAAGTACATGTGCAAAAAATGAGGTCACCACTAAACTGGACAATTTGCAAACTCAGGTAGATAATATCGTAAACCTGGTTAGTTCAAGCAAACAAGTGGTTCGACCACAATTCGTTCGCAATCGCTCAAACAGCCACACTCGAACTTATTCCAAACATTCCAGATTTAATGGTGTTTGTAATCGCTGTGGAAAGTACGGTCATAAACAGGTAAACTGCTACTCTAAATTTCATATCCAAGGTTATGCTTTAAACGGACCCAGCCGCCTACCATGACAGGGGTTAGGGTGGACGGCTGTGACGTTCAAAGCGATGACCCCTTGAAAATTGATCTTGACCAAAATAGTATGATCTCTATTACCATTGGTGATGATACTTTGAAATGTTTGATAGATACAGGTGCTACCAGTAACTTGATTTCTGAAAAGTACTATAAAACCAACGTTGTTTTCAGACAGTTGCGTTTGTTGAAACCTAAATTTGATCATGCAACCACAGCTAATGGTGACAATGTAAAGATTGTTGGATTTCTTAATGTACCAGTACACATTTTTGGAGCAAAATTCATGGTACCCTTTTATGTGACAAGTAACTTATATCAAAATGTTATACTAGGGTCCGAGTTCCTAACTTCACAAAAGGTGTCAATTGATTTTGGGAAATCTAAACTTCGCATTCACAGGAAAAATCAGTTGCGTACCTGTACTGAAATTACTGTACCCCCACGTTCACAATCTGTCTGCGAGGTCAGAATCAAAAATTACCTTCCCTCGGGTGTAATAGGTCATTGTCATGGTGGACGTAATATCCAGAACATTGGTCTAGTAGTTGCAAACACTATATCTAGCTCCCACATGACAGACTCGGGTACGAAAGTGACAGTTATGGTAATGAATCCATCTGAGGTTCCAGTTACAATTTTCCCCCGTACTAAAATTGGTACGTTCAATATTGTGGAAGAGAATAACATTTCTGATTTTGCCAATTTTGACAAGATTGAATCTAGCACCAACATTGAACATAAGGTTACGAACCCACAGTATTCATCTAGTGGTCAAGAGGTTCTCGATAAAATTAACATTTCATCGTCTTCCATAAACCCTACTCAACGACAACAGCTTAAAGCTTTAATCAGTAATTATTCTGATGTGTTTGAAACCGAAAGAAGTCCATGTGGTTTTTTCGATAAGGTTGAACATATAATCGATACTGGTAACAACCCTCCAGTTAGATGCCGCCCCTACAGACATTCACCGAGGTTACAGCGGACAATAAGAGAGCATGTTAACAAAATGTTAAATGATGGTATTATTTCTGAGTCAACTTCACCATTTTCTAGCCCAGTTGTTATGGTAAAAAAGAAAACTGGTGAATACAGGTTTTGTATTGACTTTAGGAGATTAAACCAGATCACGGTCAGAGACAATTTTCCACTGCCCAGTATTTCGGATACATTTAACAATCTTGGTATGTCTAAACCAGCATATTTCACTACTCTAGATATGGCGTCAGGATATTGGCAAATAGGGCTAGATAAAGATTCTAAAAAGAAAACAGCGTTCATTACTCAAGACGGATTGTATGAATTCAATGTGTTACCTTTTGGACTACACAATGCACCCAGTACATTCCAAAGAACAATGCATGAAGTGCTGAGAGGATTGCATTGGAAGTTTTGTTTAGTGTACTTAGATGACATTATCATTTATAGCGAGACTTTCAAAGACCATCTCGATCATTTGTGCCAAGTATTTCAGAAATTCAGAGATGCTAATCTTAAACTGAAGCCGAAGAAATGTTCTTTTGCATGTGATAAAATACACTACCTTGGACACATAATTAGTGAAGACGGTGTTGCAACTGACCCAGAAAAGCTCAAAGTTGTAAAAGAATACCCATTACCAAAGAATATCAAAGATGTTCGTGCATTCCTTGGTTTTGTTGGTTATTACAGGCGTTACATAAAAGATTTCAGCAAAACTGCTCAACCACTAACCGCACTGACTTGCAAGAACATTCCATTCCAATGGACAAAAGAGTGTTCAGAAGCTTTTGAACATCTGAAACAAAGTCTCTTGGAGCCACCTGTATTATCCCATCCTAGGTTTGATGAATGCTCACAGTTTGTTTTGCAAACTGATGCGTCCTGTCAGGGGTTAGGATTTGTATTATCCCAAATACAGGATGGTAACGAAAAAGCTATTGCATATGCCAGTAGAGCGCTTAAGCCAGCGGAACGCAATTATACTGTGACGGAATTAGAAGCACTTGCCGTTGTTGAAGGAGTGAAAAAGTTTTCTACTTACTTGGAACATAGCCCAAAATTCAAAATTGTGACTGATCATCAAGCTCTTAAATGGTTGTTTGACCAAAAACGTTCATCTGGTAGATTAGCTCGTTGGTCCTTGTATTTACAATCGTACAGTTATGATATTGAACACCGACCAGGCAAGAAACTTGCTAACGTAGACACTCTGAGCAGAATTTGGAAAGACAATTCCCAACCTACATGTGTTCCTCACCCACAAGTAGAAAGCTCACATAGCGATACCGCACAATTGAGTCAATCAGACTCTGAGACAGTTTTAACTGGTTTTGATCATGAAGAAAACTCGTCTAAAATAGAAGAGGTGCGAAATCTTCGATACCAACGTGGTAAACGTTTGCATAATCACAACATGGTGAACTTCAAAGATCACTTACCTGTTGTTCATGAGAACATTGACCTAGATAAAATCAAACAGGGTCAACGAAATGACTCATTTTCGAAATCGATCATTGATTATCTGGAGTCAGATCTCCTACCAGAGGATAACAAAATAGCCCGTAGGTTATTACTTGAAGTAAATCAGTATTTTGTACATAATGGCATTTTGTATCATGTTTGGCACACGCCACGAAGCAGAAGGATTCCGGAACGTAATATTGTTCAATTGTACATCCCAAGTCCGTACATAGATACTGTTCTTCATCATTGTCATGATCTTGTTCTTTCCGCTCACTTTGGATTCCATAGAACATACAGTAAAATTCGGCAACGATATTTTTGGAAGTTCATGCATCGTGATATTGATAATTGGGTCAGATCTTGTGATTCTTGTCACCGTGTTAAAACACCGAAGCACAAAGTTGTAGCCCCACTGCTTACCATGAAAGTTCCTGGACCATTTGAAAGGGTTAGCGTAGATATTCTAGGCCCCCTCCCAGTCACTGAATCAGGAAACCGTTATGTATTATGTTTCATGGATCATTGTACTAGATGGCCTATCCTTGTGCCTATTGCTAAAACGGACTCTGCCACTGTAGCAACTATATTTTTCAAAGAAATTGTTTGTAATCACGGTTGCCCCCGTGTACTCCTAAGTGACCGAGGAACAAACTTTTTAAGTAAATTAGTTCAAGAAGTGTGCAAAATCATGCGTACTGACAAAGTAAACACTAGTCCGTACCATCCGCAATGTAATGCTGTACAAGAAAGATTCAATTCTGTAATTTTAACTACAGTATCTCATTATGTAAACAAGTTCCATACCAACTGGGATAACTATATTCCGGCCATTCAGTTTGCGTATCGCAGTACACCTGCAGACAATTCAATTGGATTTAGTCCTTTCTTTATGTTGTATGGTAGAGAGGCAGTACTGCCTATTGATGTATCACTTCATGGAAAACCTGAATATTCCGACCAAAATGTGAGAGATTATATTCATCATCTGATTGATCAACTTGAAGTTGCCAGAGAAATATCGAAGAAACACCTTGATGCTAATCAAGCTTCAATGAAGGAACGCTATGACAGTCGTACTCAAGAAGTACCCTATCAAGTTGGAGATGTGGTATACATTTATATCCCAGCAATCCAAAAGGGACTGTCTAAAAAACTCCAGAAGTTTTGGTGTGGTCCATATTTGCTTGTGCAACAAACCGGTCTTGTTAATTTCAAAGTCCGAAATCTGGAAAATAACAAACTACTTCGTGTGCCAATTCATGTAAACCGAATGAAATTTGCATATAATCGTTTTGCCAGACCACCTAATCACGTGGTGCCAAATGATTTTGTTCAGAGAGATCCACTTGATTTCATCGAAGACAGTGATTGCCCAGAAGATTCCTTTCAGCCTTTGTTAGCTACACAACAACCTCAGCAGACTGGGTTAAATATACCTGGTTTACCGGACATTGGACAACCTACCGGTAAAGAGTTTCACGTAGAAAAAGTTATACGTGGGAGATTTGTCAACGGTAAACTTCACTACTTGATAAAGTGGAAAGATTTCCCTCACAGCAAAAATTCATGGGAACCCGTTGAAAATATCAATGAAACCCTTAGAAACTTTCTTCAACGTAATCCTGTCCGTATCACTGGCAAATCAAAATAATGATATTGCATGGCATATTATTTCAGTTATTGAAATTATAGTTTATTTGTTGGTAAACGTGTAATTGTCTTTAAGGTTTCAGAATGAAAGCTTTATAAATTCTGAGTGTTCCTCAGAAATATGTTAAGAAAGTGCTAATGTAGTTGATTAATGTACCTTGTAGTATTATATATAATGTTCTAGTTTGTTTAGGGAATCCGGATTCCACTTGGTCATCAGAACAGACGACAATCGGCCCTACCAATGAAGTAGCTACAGAGATCCCTTGGAGCAGCCGCTGAGTCCACTCGCCGCCGGTGAAATTCAATAGATGTCGCTCAACTCGTCGCAGATTCAGCATTATCTAATTCAACTTCACTTGCTTGAAGACCCTGTCGATATTCGTCTGATCAACTTTTATCGTCACTATTTTGAAGCAAAATACCATCTAATGATATTGTGAATTTCTGTTGAATTAAATTATTGATTGTACTGAAGTGAATACGAGTTTAATGAACATGTTTGTAAATTTAATTGTGGATTATTAGTATTTGAACTGTTCATTGGAAAGATGTTTTACTTTCCAAATTAGTCGGTTCAAGACGTATTTAATTTAAAGTTTAAGATTATATGAATTGTCAGGGGCCAATTCTAAAACGAGGGGTATATGTTATGGTGTTAACCCCGGCCTTTTGTGATGTTTATTTTTGCGCACTATAGTCATGGCGATTATGTGCACCTGGGTGTGCATGGAAGTTACGTAATAACCCAGTATATAAAGTACTTTCACTGTCGCCTCGTGGTCTGTCTCCTTCAGGTGCGCCACCGAGTCGACGGTGTATTTCGTTTATTATTTAGCAATTGTATTTCTCTAATTTAAGTCATGTTTAAATAAAACACCCTGCGGTGTGTACGCTCTAGAAATAAAAGAGAACGTCCAATTTGTGTTTCATTGCTGGGTTTACGATCCGTTTGGGCGGAATGGCTATGATGTTTCCGGAGGAGCAGAAAGGCTGTAAGAAGCGGTCCAGAGGTACGAAAGATCAACTTATCATCGATAAGGCTGTGCTGAAGGACTGCAGGAGCAGAAAGACTAACTTGGCAATGGCGTGGATCGATTACAAGAAGGCGTACGACATGGTGTCACACACATGGATAATGGAATGTCTGGATATGGTTGGAGTGGCCGATGCAGTAAAACGTCTTCTGAGTGAGAGCATGAAGACGTGGCGAACGAATCTGACAGCCAACAACGATAGTCTGGGCAAGGTATGCATAAGAAGAGGTATTTTCCAGGGTGACTCTCTGTCTCCGCTGCTTTTTGTTCTGGCATTGATGCCCCTGTCGATGATTCTGAGGAAGGTGAGTGCTGGCTATGTAATGAAGAGGGACGGATGTAAGATCAACCATCTCCTTTTTATGGACGATTTGAAGTTATTTGCAAAGAATGAGGCGGAGATCGATTCTTTGGTGCAGACCGTCAGGATTCTACCTCACCTTGTATTACGTCACTCCGTGATCACGTGAGATTGCACTGACCGAGCCTTCAGTGCGTAATCTGACTTCACAGCCTTCGGAGTGTCATTCGGTGCCAGGCACCAATGCAATTTTTTCTCGTTACATACACCTGAGACATTACGCCGCCTATTACCATGGCAGATGAAAATATCAGTATTCTTTTCGACCTAGCGTCTGAGTTAGCTGAGAGTAAAACTGTGGGGCCTCAGAATTCCGTTCCTGAGATGGCTAGGGACACGAGCATGACATTGAATGCAAATCCAGGCGTAGTGCTAACAACGCAGAGCCAAGTTCGGAAACGCAAATCGGCAAATGTGATAGAAACAAACCCAGCCGTAAAGCCGGTTCAAGCAAAGGCTCCCACTCAACGCCGCAAACGACAGTGTACAGAAGCACCAACAAATATGGCGACTTCGGGTGGCACTCCCTCAAAAGGTATTCCAGAGGCTTCAGCTAATTCTGAGGCAGCACTGTTTAACACAATGGCTGCACAATTTCAAGCAATCCAACAACAGTCCATGCAGTTGCTTTACAAAGGAATGCATGATGGCTTCAAACAACTAGCGGGCTCAATGGGGAGACCAGCCTGTACAAGCACTACAACATCGCCGATAGGGCCAATGCAGGAAAGTAAGCTTAGTAAGTGCCCGTCAACAGAAACATTGGCTAATATAGCTCCGCTTAATAGCCTTGGCGACCCAGATAAAGTTCTGAACGAACTAATGTCTGCAAAGGAAAAGACTGAAGAGCCTCCGACTAACCCATCAGATCAACCAGTAACCACTGGGTTTTTGGAAGACATTGTGCAAGACTTTAGTGATGGGGATAAAAAGGGGCCAAAGGTGAAACCTGAATTGGCCAATATGATTACCGCCATGTTGAAAACAAAGATGACAGATACTAAAGTAACAGAGAAAGAAAAGCTGTACCCATATCCAGAGAACTGCGATGCAATGGCTGGGATCAGAGTAAATTCCGAAATCTGGAGCAAGATTAGAACAACCACCAAGCGAGAAGATCTGAAACTTCAAAAGACACAGGGAATTCAACTAAAGGCCATTGTGCCTTTACTCCAAGCTGTTGACACCCTGGTCGACATAAAAACAGGTAAAATCGACAAGACAGCATGGGATCCAACTGATATCACTCGCAAGTGTGTGGATGCAATTGCCTTAGTGGCTACATCCTTTTGCGACATAACTCAAAAGCGCCGAGACCTCATCAAGCCAGACCTTAACGCCCAATATCGTCAAATTTGTGCTGAACACATTCCAGTCACAAAATTTCTGTTTGGAGACGACTTGCCCAAGCAAGTCAGCGATATTAATGCAACTAAGCGCATGGGACAAAAATTAGCCTCTGACACAACTCCATCGTACCGTAAACAAGGTAACTATTCTTACCGAGACAGAGAGCGGCCAAGAAATAACTACTCCAGAACACCTTCATACCCATCCCGATACTCTACGGCCTCAAAAAAGTGGAACAGCTACGGCACAGGTCGCCGGCAGACAAGACCAAAAGCAAACCAGTCGAAATGGACATCGGGCAGGATGTAGCCTTGTCAACCCCTACAGACGGGGTAAGCTTAGTCGATGCTCAGTCATTTAAAGCAGGCAAACTGAAAGATTTTTCCACTAACTGGCAAAAACTTACCTCAGACAAATGGATCCTAGACCTAGTTAAAGGTTACAAAATCGAATTTATTGCAACCCCAACACAAAGGGATAAACCTCGTGCTCTGCGCCTTAATGGCCCAAAAGAAGAGCAGGCTATACATTCTGAGATCCAGAAATTAGTGAAGCTTGGAGTGATTGTTGAAACGAAACACTCTAGAGGTGAATTTTTATCAACCATATTTGTACGCCCAAAGAAAGATGGGTCGTTACGAATGATTTTAAATCTGAAGCAGTTAAATGAAATGGTTGAATACCATCATTTTAAAATGGATACTTTCCATACAGTTTTAAAAGTTGTTAGACCTAACTGCTATATGGCATCGGTTGATTTACGCCATGCGTATTACTCGGTACCTATTGATGAAAAGTATCAACCTTTTCTCAGGTTTGAGTGGAAAGGAAAACTCTTTCAATATACCTGCTTACCAAATGGTTTGGCATCAGCACCACGAGTGTTTACCAAATTACTTAAGCCAGTATATGCCTCGCTACGGCAGTTGGGGCACATTTCAGTTGCATATCTTGACGATGCATTTTTGCAAGGTAGTTCAATTCAAGAATGTAAACGAAATGTACGAGACACAGTCTCATTGTTTACAAAGCTTGGGTTCACTATTAACAGGGACAAGTCTGTATTAACCCCTACTCACAAGCTTGTGTTTTTTGGATTTGTCATTGACTCATTGAACATGACGGTTTCTTTGACAAAAGACAAAGCTACTGGGCTAAAGAAAACTTTTCAAGCTTTGCATAGTAACAAACAACTAATCATAAGAGACATTGCTCACGTAACAGGATGTATGGTATCAGTTTTCCCAGCAATGGCTTACGGGCAATTGTTTTATCGACAATTGGAAGTTGACAAAATTGAGGCATTAAAACAAAGTGGTAACGACTTTGAAGCACATGCAAGCTTGTCCAGTCTAGCTAGGCAAGATTTACAATGGTGGATTGGTAACATAGAGCATGCCAGTAACCCAATATCTCACAAAGGCTTTGACTATGAGCTTAATTCAGATGCATCCTTAGAAGGATGGGGAGCTTCATGCTCTAAAGGCTCCACTGGAGGTCGATGGGCTAGTTATGAGATGAGTTTACACATCAATGTGTTAGAAATAAAAGCCGCTTATTTTGCTCTCATGGCATTCTTTCCTGTATCAGAAAACATACATGTGTAGCTAAAAATAGACAACACTACAGCAGTGGCGCATATTAATCATATGGGTGGCACTCATTCACAAGAGTGCAATGCAACCACAAGAGATCTTTGGTTATGGTGCAAAGACAGAAATATTTGGCTAAGTGCGGTTTTCATCCCAGGAAAACTGAACGTGTCAGCTGATTGGGAATCTAGACACTTTAAGGATCATACTGAGTGGCAACTGAGTGTGAACATTTACACAAAAATGCTTCAAACGTTTTCAGTTAGACCAGACATTGACTTGTTCGCCTCACGCCTCAACCATCATATAGCAAGATATGTTTCTTGGCATCCTGACCCACAAGCTTATGCAACTGATGCGTTTACTCTATATTGGGGTCAATTCTTAGCTTATATTTTCCCTCCATTCTCACTCATAATGAGAGTTCTCCAAAAAATGGAAGAAGATTCTGCTGAGGCTGTGGTGGTAGTCCCACACTGGCCGACTCAGCCCTGGTATCCATTACTGATGAAACTTTGTATTTCTGCTCCTTTACTATTGTACAGAAATCGCCGAACGTTAAAGATGCCCCACGACGCCACAGCTGTCCACCCACTGCACAAGAAACTGCAGCTCATGGGTTGTCACTTATCCGGCAGTCACTCCAAATCAAGGGGATTTCAGAAGCCACTGCATCTTTAATAGAAGCATCCTGGAGGGATGGAACTCTCAAGCAATATGGGGTATATCTCAAAAAATGGAAACAATGGTGTGTCATCCACAATGATGATCCGTTTTCACCGAGAATGAATTGCGCCCTAGATTTCTTGACTTATTTACATAACAACGATGCTGGTTACAGTGCCATCAATACTGCTCGTTCTGCAATGTCAGCAATTATTTCCCTGCCTGATAAATCTTCATTTGGACAGCATCCACTTGTTTGCCGATTACTGAAAGGTTGTTTTCAGTTAAGACCTAGCCTACCCCGTTATCATAGAATTTGGGATGCAAGTGTCGTGTTACGACATATTGGACACTATGACGACCTGAACAATTTATCTTTGAAACAACTTACTATGAAATTAGCAACACTAATGCTACTGCTGTCAGGACAAAGAGTCCAAACAATACACTCTTTTGACATCAACTTCATGGAGATCAATGATTCTCGATGTGGTTTTCGGATACCCGTGCTGATGAAGCAATCTCGGCCAGGAGTTCATCAGAACAGTATTAACTTTCCTGAGTACCCTAAAAATAAGAAACTTTGTGTTGTGTCCTTATTGAAGAAATATTTGCAGACAACTAGTGACTCACGGAAAGGGGAGAATAAACTTTTCTTAACCATGTCGAAACCTCATCGAGCAGCGTCCAAAGACACTATTAGTCGATGGGTAAGGTGTACTTTGGAGGAAGCTGGTATAGACACAAGAGAGTTTAAACCCCATAGCGTGCGTGCATCATCCACTACGGCAGCACACCTTGGCGGTGTGCCACTTGACATTATAATGAAAAGTGCAGGATGGTCTAATGCAGCAACGTTTGCCACTTTTTATAATAAACCACTTATACATGCAGCAGACAATGACTTGTTCGCAAATGCATTGTTGGGAAAGGTGTCGCATTAACACATAGTGTTCACCGGGATCAGAGTACTCTTGGTAGCAAAATTGTTATATTACATCTGATTTAATGTCCGAACAGTGAGTTCATTGGCAGATACAGTCACCGGAATGGGGCTGCACTAATTATTTATTTAAAATTAAATGTATTGATCGTTAAGCACATCGATTTGTATCAATGATGTTCATACATAACTCAGTTGAGTAAACAACGTCTTAATTGTTATTAATGTATATCGAGGAAGTTGATGTACATGTACACTTTAATGTTGGGTATTGGCACAGGTACCTGTAGTTAACATTAAAAGTATATTTTCATACAATTGTTCTTTTAAGTTATTCTGTTAACGTAAGTAACATACCAAGAATAAAACAGCAATGTATTAGTCATTTGACTGTTGACTGTATACTTGACCCTTTTTCCTTGGCGTCTCTTTCACACATAGCTTTGAACATCTCACGTGATCACGGAGTGACGTAATACAAGGTGAGGTAGAATCCTAAAATTAAACGAGCTTCACAGAAGTGAAGTTTGATTGGGATTCTACCGAGCCGTATTACGGCACGGAGGGATTACGTGCCCTCCCTGCCGTCAAAGGGGGCGCCCACCCAGTAGTTATTATCTTGTTTGGTAGATGTCCTACCTCAGATATACCAGTTTAGTGTTCACGAGACACCCACGCTTTAAAATCTGAAGGCTCGGTCAGTGCAATCTCACGTAATCCCTCCGTGCCGTAATACGGCTCGGTAGAATCCCAATCAAACTTCACTTCTGTGAAGCTCGTTTAATTTTAGGAT